>CABEEJ010001139.1:37480-71562 GCA_901482245.1 Timema douglasi | reverse complement strand
GGGGGGGCTCAAAAAATAATTCGATGATTGTAAGCATGTAAGGACAGTAGACTCTCAATTTTCCGGGGTAATGAGGGTGAGGGGAAGTACGAATAATACAAATAATACCCATCTTGTTTACCATCGCCGCCCAAAATTTGCTGCCCTTTGATTCCATTTATTTATGTGAAATGGGATTTTCCATAATGGTAAATATTTAAAACAAAGCAGTAGAATTGACAGCTGCATGCGAATAGTATAAGTCCCATTAGATACATTTATGTAAGTAAATTTGTTTTTTTGTTTGTTATTATAATCAGTAAATAAGGCCACTATTTTAGAATAAATCTTAATGATTAATATGTTAGTAAAAACTAGGGGTCTGCAAAAAAATGTTAGGATATTTAGGGTGCCACTAGTAATAAAAGGTCAAGAACTACTGATCTAGATCATAGATACTCGTGACCAGCCATGATACCAGGAGCGTGAAAATTTTCTGTTCATATTATACATCAACCCAACACGTCAGTTGCAAAAACATACCTATTAATTGAGTGTTTTGACAGTTTTAATAATAAACAAAGAGGAAGATTTAATTCGAGATATTTTAGTGTACTTCCCGACTGATCATATCAACACACGACTTATAAAAAAATTAACTTAAATCTAGAACACAGCACCCATGCTCCGACCGTTTTTTCATCACTGTGAAAGTGGAAACATTTATTTCCCTAATGATAGTTTGTTCAACCAAACCAGGAATCAAACCTGAGACCCTAAGCTCAAGAGAAAAAATGTGTGTTAATATTAATGTATGGATTATTATAAAACATTTAACTAATAGAAAATAAAACTAGGGTTCATTTGAAAGCGAAAAAATTTAACATTTTTTTTAATTTCATAATTAACAAATAATCAGCATTCAAGAACTATTTACATTGTTATTGGTTACATAAATGTTTCAAATTTAACTTTTTTTATTTTATTACAAAAACTTCAATACACTGCCCAAAATTATTTTTATTGAGAAGGTTTGGAGAAAAATAACCCGAGTATGCATTTTCTACTTGTTCCAACGTTTCAATTATCCGCTACACAAAAGTCGGTTCCATTATTCTTCTCTACATAATACAGAGATTACATGGATAAGCACTTGGGTAGATCATTGCAGGTTTAAATTTAATATACCATAAATGTTTGTACAAGTTAATCATGTGCAAATACAAATTAATGTGTGTTGGGACAATCGAATAGAAATTTTACAACTGTTAAATATTTCTCATTATGGGGAGTACACCCACATTACTCCATTATTTTCCTAGATCTTAACACAAAGTTAACACACTATATTTATAAAATTAAAAGCTAAATCACTACTGCTTCAATTTTTCTCACCACTTAAATTATATTAAATTATGTAATTTTGTTTCATTGAGAGGAATGTCTTTTTTTTTATAATAATAATATATATACATGTTTTTTTTAGAAAGACAATGGATTTGTGCTGAGTGGCAGTACTCAACCTTAACAGACTGTACTTGCTTACATGAACACACTTTTTTCTCATTCCTCTGAAGGCAACGTATAAATAATATATTTTTATACTATGTAAGGGCACATCTTAATGAAAAATCCCAGGTGCTTTGAATGAGCACATATATTATGTCGATATAACTTAACTAATTTTAGACACAGTGATGGGTATTTTTTTAGGGGTGTTCGAGTAGGCATTTTTTGCTTTGAGTCGAGTTCCAATTTTAGAGTACCCACAAACCTCTTGTATTTCTGATAGAACTCACTTAGATGAACATATGAATATGAGTCTTTAATTTGGTATAGGTGATTAAAAGAGGAAACATCAATGAAAGAGTACAATATTTTCTTTTATTCCCTCCCTACCCCCAAAAGTCAATCTTTTCAAATACAACTATTCATAGCTGTGGTGGCTGTATTTAGCATTTAGCGTGACACTTTGCCCATTTTTTTAAAAATCTAAAGACGAGGGGGTCTAACCTCACTAACATATTGCTTCTTCTCAACATGTCTAAAAAAATATGTTACTCTTATCACTGGCTATTGAATAAAATATTTCACTCACGAAAAATTGCTTTTAACGAGCGCCAACCCCTCTTTATCTCACCTTCGTACAATTATAATGAATGTAGGTAAGCAGGCAGTGGTCCCCTATCTTGATGGCACAACGGTTGGCATGAGAATAAAAAAACACTCACAATGGCCTTAAGAGAAATAATTCGGTTTAAAAAGTTAATTTGTGGAACCTACACGTTACGTTGTGGCGACTGGCATCAATCGGACGGCCTTAGCACATACAGATTTTTATTTTACTATAAAATGGCTACACACCAATTCAATGAGCGACTTAAAATTCTACTATAAAACGTAACAAGTTTATGTTGTTACCTTGAGATAATATACATTGTTTTTGGCATTGACTGAGCAAAATTAACTATTTGAATGGTATTTTCAACAAGTCTTTATGTCACATGAGTGATGTATAACAACCAAATGTCTTATGTGAATGCAAAACATTCTAAATCATCATCATCAACGTCGTGATCAACTATATCCAGCCTGTGGCCGGTCAGTTTAGTAAAATGCCTCCCATCTTCCTTTATCCTTCCACTATTCTTCTCTCACTTGCACACTTTCTGTTATTTGCTGCTTCCATATATTTCTTGGCCCCTTGTGGTCTTTTTCTTACATACTTCATTTCCATCATTTTCTTTGGAATCCTCTCCTTCTCTATCCTCATTACATGCACATACTAATTCAATCTCGCTTCCTTTTGTTTCCCATGTACCCTGTATTGTACAACAAAGCATACTGTGCCTCCCCCCTCTCCCTAAAATATATTTTTACTGTTAATTGATGAATAGAATTAAATGAAAATTTAACACAGTTCTGTATAACTCCAACAATTATTATATTCGGTAAAAAAATTTAGCAAGAAATTGCCTAAAATAAAAAACCGTTTTGAAAATAAGACCACTAAGTGCATCAAACCATTTAAAGGTATTTTCTATTTTGATTTTATTGTTTTCAAATAAAAACAAAAATATTGGGTAGCCAAAACAGTTACCTTATTACTTTGCCACAAACAACATATTCAACCTTTTCCTAAAGTCCTTTAATAATCATGTCTATTTTTAGACAGTGAAAGGAGGATAGAAGGGCAAAGCCTATACGCCAGAAAACTGTAGGCCTCAACGTTCACAATTAAAGATACAACAAAACACATAATTATGAAATCTTCAGGTTATATCAGCCTCTTTTTCAACTGAAGAGAGTAAAATACCAAACGGACCATGGCAGGATGGCTTGATGTAGGTAGGTCTACCTTTAGCCATGCTGCCATAGTCTAGTTTAGTTGAAGAAGGGACTGATGTACCCTGAAAATTTCATAATTATGTGTTTTGTTGTGAACTTTGAGGTCTACGGTTTTCTGGGAAGTGTGTAGGCCTTGCCCTTCTATCATCTTTTCAATGTTTAATTTAAAATAGACGTTTGGTGCCAATTTTCTTTTCTATGTAGAATTGTTACAAGGTATAAATAAGAATGCTAAGAACAAAAAGGACATACACAATGTGTGAGCTTTCAGTTTATAGCAACCTTTCTCATAACTTCTTAACATTAAACCTCAAAAGTAAAACGAGGTGGTCCTTTAGAGAATTTATAATATTTACTAACTTATTGTCTCAGTTCTACAAAACCACTTATGGCCAACCCTTTCTTCTCTCTCCAAATACGTCAAATTTCTATGACCTTGAAGAGTAAAATATATATTTATATTTCTTAAAAAGGTGAGCTAAGGCATGCATCAAATATAACCAGGGGTGCAAATAATTCTTCATGGTCCACACAAAAATGTTATAATCATCAGCTGGACAAATCCTTCCTGTTCCGCTACAGAGGTCCATCAAAGAGTCCCAGTGGACTAATTCACCTCGAGGTCGCTAGAGATGTCGGACTCGTCGTCTGAGAAGTCTTGCATCGAAGGCGACAACGGGTCAGACAAGGACGTGTGGGACGACTGGCGGGAGAGCTCACAGACACCCAGGTCTTCAGTGAATGGTGAGCTTGATGAACTGGGGCCGGCACCAAAGTCCGGAAGTACTTGATCCCCTTGACCGGAGGCTAGTTCTTTAACAATTGAATACAAAATAGTTCCCATTTATTCTTCCGTTTCTTGAAATATATGAAATGTGTGAGAGATATTTTATTTATATTTTAAAACTCGAACATTTAAACATTCTTAACCTATATAAACTTTAAGAAGTAGAGGCATATATTTTCAAAAAGTCTGAAGAGCAATTTGCTAGTTTTGCATCAAACTATTCATATTGAAGATTAAAGTATATATAGAATTATTTTGGCTTTGAAATCAAATGTGAAAATTTCAACCAAAGCCAAAACTGTAATTTGTAGGGCCAAGTAAATGATTTTTTTTTATTACTATTATTTTCTAAACAAATAGTGAAAATTTTGTATCAAATAGTTGGACAAAGAGTTAAGTATTGGTTGACTCTTTAAGAAAATCGGTCGTCACCGCCCAATCCCCCAACCTAGGATTGGGCAGTGATGATCGATTTCCAGTGGCATCAATGTAAAGTGTGAACTGTGTTCTTCTTTTAATTGTAAATGCCATAGTGTGTTTGTTCCCTTTTATATGTTTTCTATCTACCTTTCCTTTACCTTCTTCCAAATATATATTACAAATTATCTCTAAAAGGTTTTCCTTAAAGACATTAATAAAATCTCAGTAAAGCGGTAATACTTGAAGGTATAATTATTTTTAATAATGGTTAGCAACATTTTGAATGAAGTAGGGAGAAAGATATTCTCACTAAAATATATAATCCCATTAGTAAACTAGTGGTTTTAACCCATTTTTATTTTTTTATATAACTCTTAAAGGAGACCTATAAAGAGCTATTATATTAAATAAATATGTGAACAAATCTTCAGTATTTTTAGAAGTAGGGTGTGATTTGGTGAATGTTGTGCACAAGATTATTATTATAGTTTATAAGCCTATTGACACAGTGAGGTCAATAGGGCCTTGAACACTATAAAAAAACATAGAAAAATCCCTATAGGGCAGAGGCATAATAATTCACCTGCATATGCAGCTGAATACACAATATAGTACAAATTGAGTGATACACCTGCTAAAAAAACATGTTTTAAGTATAATACGTTAAAAGGACAAAACATGTTAAAATAAAAAACATATTAAAATATACTAGAAATGTTAAAAATAGTCTCAATATGAGATATAATCCAAATGAGCCACTTTATAAAAATGACTCAAATGGCATTTAAAAGATTTGCCTGGCGTATACAACTGAGTAAACATATGACTGTCCGGACTGTTGCATAATTCATTAAAATTAATAACCAGGCAAATAGGGGCATACTTGCGACACTCCACCAGAATGCGGTACACACTAAGATCACACACTGGAGGTGGATCACCTCTTAATAAAAACCCATAGGTCAGAAATGTATGCCCGACGCGGGAGTCTTGTCACGATGACTTCGTATGAAAGAGGGCCATCGTGACATATCGTCCCTGATGGACCACAGCTTGTTCTGAGCAGGGGTCAAAACCCATTGCTCGTGCCAGGTGTGTAAGACCCCATGTCGAACATAACCCTTCAGGTCTAAAAACATGACACCTAAACTCGCCTCCTTATCTGCCTGGTCCGCAAGTTAATTTCCTGATAGAACAGCATGACTAGGAATCCAGCAGAATGCAAGCTGGGTGCTTAATAAATCAGTTTTTAAAATTTGTTCGTGTATCATCTGCACGAGTGAATTCCAGGAGTACAGAGTGGACAATGCCAAAAGAGCACTCATGGAATCTGTGCAGATGAGAACAGAATGGTGACAATTTTGATAAACAATACACAATGATTTAAAAATAGCATATAATTCTGCCATAAAAACACTGGATCTAGCAAGTAAACCAAATTTACAATTATTTTCCTCCACAACAAAGGTGCACCTCAGAGAGGCCCCACACTTTTTACTATCCATGTAGATATGCTGAAAACCCTGAAAGCAAGTGGAGAGGAGCCCATTAAAGGTTTTCTCATATATAACATGTGGGGTGGTCGCTTAAGGAAATTTGGCAAAAGCAAAATTGCATTTTGGAAGTTGTATCTTCCAAGGAGAAACTCGATCTGGAGCTGTGGGGATAGCCTTTGGCAAGGCTATCCCACACGTGTCAAAAACCGATAGCATCCGGATCCCAACCGGCCTTGCAATACGCCATTTGGTTTCATACAAGACACGATTGGGGGGATGGAACACAGGAAGGTAAGCAACATGCTTTGGCATGCAATGTAGTTTCGACATGTATGATCCCAGAAGATAGGACCGCCGGTAAAAAAGAAGGGGTTCACCAGCGTCGGCACAGATGCCGACGACTGGACTGGTACGAAAAGTACCAGTTGCCAGTCGAAGACGAGCATGGTGAACTCTATCTAGCATCTTTAATGCCAAAGTTCTAAGTGAGCCATAAACAAAACTGCCATAATCAAGTTTTGATCTCACCGAGGCCTTATAGAGGAGCATCAAGGTTTCCCTATCAGCACCCCAAGAGCGACCACTGACTACTTTATAAATAAATTCAATGTGTTGACATATCTCACACCCAGGTCTTTGATGTGTGGGATCCAGGATAGTTTAAAATTAAATAAAAGTTCTAGGAAGGTACCTTATGATCTGAGACAGGTAAAACGTTTTTCATTAAAATATTGGGGACTGGCTGTATTCTGCGTAATCTATGGAAGTGGACAATCATCATCTTGGCTGCAGAGAAGCGAAAGCCACTACGCAATGCCCACAACAATAAATTGTTTACAGCGAGTTGTATCTGTTGTTATGCCCTATGGATACTCGATGAACTGCAATAAATTGTGTAGTCATCCACAAAAAGGCATGAATGGACCGGCAAGTGCATGTTGTCCACAATGCCATTTATTGCGATGGCAAACAACGTACAGCTTAAAATACTGCCGTGAGGCACCCTATTTTCTTGAATAAAATCATCGGATAAAGTATTATTTAACCTTACCCGGAAGTGTCTGACATAAAATTAGCTATAAAAACACAGGAAGGTTCCCTCTGAACCGCCACTTAAAAAGGATCATTAAAATTCCGTACCGCCAGTTGGTGTCTTACGCCTTCTCCAAATCAAAAAAGACAGCTAAGAGGTGCTAAGAGGGGAAAGCTCCTCACATATATCCTCAATGCTTATGCAGTCGAGGTAATAACAAGTGACCACTCCCTTGCAAACATTGAGGAACCTGTGGGGCTCCACCTTCATGTGTATATGAGCCGCATTACTCAACGGAATTTCAAAGCTCGCCATTATGTTTGAGGACTTTGTGTCAGCCGTAGTCTGAATCATAATGGTGCCATCGCGCAGTTTCCTTATTAAAACGGCAAATTTTGCTGCTCCATTTATCACTCTTTAAAGGATAAATGGGCAGACACTTTTCAGGTCTTCACTTTCGTCTACTTAAGACATCACTAGGAAGTGGGGCTGGGGCCTCACCACTTCTGCCTCTTTTATCATTAATACGGCCCTGTGAGGGGCTGGACAGTGAAATTCCAGCAGAATTTGGCAGTACGGTGCCAGCGGACAGTAAGGTGTCAGCTGTGACAAGAGACTCAATCATGAGTAGGACAACCTGCAAAAGTACTCAGATCGTAGACCCAGGGTAATCCCAGTTAGTACTACCACATAAGGCCCTGTTAAATCTTCCGACGAGCAGCTCCATACAATGCTAGACATAACTTTATTGTCATCCCTAAGGCCCTTCTACCAATTGCCCGAGGAGAGTCAGGTTAGAAGCCAAGGCCGTCAACGGAGAAGCAAAAAGCTTTCGTGCAGGACTAAACAGCAGGGGGAAGGGAAGAAAGAAGTGAGAAGTAAGAATAGAAAGAGAAGAATCAAGGAAAGAGAAAAATAAGGAAAAAGAGGATGTGGAAGGAATTATATATAGGATAGGTATGTCTTGCACGAGTTACGTCCTACACAGAAGTCTCCCCTTTAAGTCGCCTCTTACGACAAACAGGGGTTACTGCGGGACTATTCCAAACCCCGTCCCGAAAGGGAGTTGTACACATGAGTCCCTAAATTTTACTCCACAAAATTCCACTATCCAACAAACCTGAATATAATAATTTATAAGGAAGTACAAAATTAACTTTCCAAACTGAAGCGAATTCAAATTAAATGATATGAAATATTCTTGAGACCTAATCGATGTCCGAATATTTAAAGAAAAATTTTCTATTGAAAAAAATATATATTACTTATTTTAATCATTATATATATAATTTAAAAATGACTTTATTGAAAATAGAACAAAGTCGTGTGAAGCTATGAAACTTCGACTTTGCTTCAAATCAATAGTAGTATTAACTTTGACAATCACCAAACTTTGCCAATACAAAAATACTCTAAAATACATCCAATTTATGTATATTTATCACCATTCTGATCTGTTATGTACAGTACAAATCTATATTCATATGAAAATATCTGAAATAATTGAATTGTAAGTTGTGATAGTAACTTTATTTATAAGGTTAGAATGAAATATTACTTAAATTGTGCAATAAATCATTTTCCAAGTAATTTCAGTCCACAAATTAATATATATATATATATATATATATATATAATGTTTTTCCCAGCATAAATCAAACAAAAGATATTGGAAATTTGATTTGACTTCAAGAATAGATTTCTTAAATGATAAAAGTGGACTTCGCATACTCTTAAAACATAACCACCATAATCTCGTTTTAAAACAATACAGAGTTATTATCACAACATAACAATAATTTGTGATGTAAATAACAGCGAAAAGTAAAAAAGAATATAGAATTTAAATGCATATTTTAACTATAAATATTTTTATGGGCAAAACTTTATAATTTATCAAATCTGGAATTTGAATTTTGAATCGAAGTCAAAAGTTGAAAAATACTCAAAGCAAAGATGACGTTTTTGAAGCTTCGCACATTTGATTGTGTGTAAATTGATAGACTACTTACGGACTACATAGCTTTCCAAAGACCTTGGAACCATTGCTCTGGCTCTTCGCAGATTCTGTTCAGAGCATTCTCCTTTATCCAGCCCTACAACAGAGGTTACATAATTCGTCTTTGATTTCAGATAAAACTGTATTCTGCAAGGTTAGGCTGAATGGACCTAGGTTCTAGTTTTGCCTAAGGCAAGTATGTCTCACTCACGAGAAGCAGGTTTGTTTTGTGAGGCCCGCCCGCTCAAATTGCAGGAATAAACATCAGTTAGACTTACTAGGAATGTTCGCAAGAGAGAGAGAAAGAGAAAAACACACACACACAAAACTCTCACCTACAAGAACTAAAAAATTGATGTAGTATGCCAAATCTTCAACGGTTACTATATTTCCTGAGATTCACATTTGGAATTCGTCAGTTAAATAAAGATTCAAATTCGTAAAATTCTAAAATAGAAGATCTGACCCATCCTTATAGCAAATAGAATTTAGCACCCACAATATGAAAATATATAATTACCTAAACACATTCCCATACGCTTAAGAACTTCAATATCGTCATGGATTTCAAATTTGTCATCAAAGCTGAAGAGGTATTCTTTTCTGGAAAACAAGAAACACAAACATAGTTTTAGTGACATTTCACTATTTATCAAGCTTTGATATCATAGGATAAAGGATTGGGCGGTGAGCAAAATAATTTCATTTAAAGTAGAGATGGGCCGTCGAATCCTTCAAACCACTTGAATCCTTAAGGATATTTATATTCAAAGCTCAAGGATTAGAAAAAATCTTGAATTCAAGACTAAAATCATTTCAAGTGAAATTTGGTTTAGCGCTCTAATATTGCTTGTTGGTGGTATTGAACCATTTATATTTATAGGGTGACCTGCAGAGCTATTATGACCATTCGACGCAGATTTAGTTGCTAACACTAGTTAGCTTCACTTTCGAGGAAAAGATAGCGTTTGGGTTATTATGACCACCACATTTTGTATCGTCTGCTAATTTTGGCTTCGACTTTGCTTCTAGCGTCAACACACAGAATAAAATCATTTGAGTCAACAGATGGCAACACTTTCCCAAAGAATATTACCTTTTAAGACGTTAGAGGCTAAAAATTAGCCTATTTATTTCAAGAATGCTGGTATTCATGACTGAACATTATTCATATGTTTTATTTTACCAAACAGCTGATCACACGTCACATTATTTGCAAGAAAGATTTAACCTACAGTAGCCCTATGACTTCTTTGGTGCTGACTGAGAGCTCCCAAATGACAGCTAAAAGCTTTGAAAAGTTACCAGAACAAATTATGTATCCCTACGCCGAACCATATTATCTGCAAAAACATGTGTTTAGCAGCTGTCCCTTCTGACGGTCAAAATTTAGGTATATACCTAAATGTAGACTGTCAGAAGTCAGCTGTGAGCTGTCAGTCAGCACCAAAGAAGCCATGGGGCTACTGTAGCTTAATTTAATAAACCTCTTGAATAATTTTGTTTGCCTATGGTTTGAAATTAAAGAATACTAGGCCTACATTATTCAATACACACAACATATTTTAGTCAAAAAATCATAATGTGAAATATGTATTCAAATAGCAATATCACACAAGGCAATGAATTTATATGAGATGGCCAATAAAGAACCAATGTTTTTTGTAATATGTACACTTTACAACCAGACATTTTATTCTTCACATAATTGTGTTGATACTGCAACAAGTGTAATAAAGTTGTGTAAACCATTTAGAAAATGAAACTAGTTATTTAAAGTTGATGAAAGCATTCAAGAACTCCTAAAAATAGTGTTTACACTGAATATTACTGACAACTTAATGTCTTATCTATTATTTGTATCGAATGTTAGTACCTGTCGGGTTATACTGCACTTACGCTAATGTGTAATGGTAGGGTGATTGTGAGATGAAATGGAGGACCTACAGTTTAACGTAGAATCCGAACCACAGTGGAAACCTGGCATTACACACATTCACAAGTTGTGATTAATACACGTCTTGTCCGAGGTGCAGGAAGGGTTTGACAATCAGATAAACCTGTGCCGGGACCGAGGATTGAACCCCACACCCCCAGCACAGAAGTCTGACACCTTAACCCTAGACTGCCAGGTCACTCTGGCTGTAATGTAATGTTCTTTTTCTTAACATTAAAAGCTATATTTTGTTTGTTCACTTTTATGTTTTAATGGTATGGTCATGGAATGGGGATGGTAAAGAAGAGAACAAAGAGAATGATGAAGTATGTAGGAGAAAGACCACAAGGGAGACCAAGAAATAAATGGGACGAGCAGCTAACAAAGTGTGTTTTTTATTAGGGTAACAAATCAAAATGCTAAGATAGTTGACGATTGTTTCAGCAGATTTGATGCTTCCTAACAATAAAATAGTGAGAGTATATTTTCAGTCAAGTAAGCGGTACCCTTAAAACAGTCTTTATTTTGAATTCATAGATTTTCCATCGCTAAAATTAATTTTAAACATTATCCTTTGCCTGACATTATTCATGATTGGCAAACTTAATTCATGACTAAATTTAAATTTCATGATCACAATTATTTTACTTACTTGTCATGAGAAATGCTGCAGTCGATTACAGTCTTTTTGCTCGTATTAACAATAATGAAGGGCAGCTGAATGGCCGTGTTAGGAAGTGGTGGACCAGACCTCTCTTCGTTTATTCGATTCCTTTCGACCAAACTTTTGAATGATATTTGCTGGAAAGGAAAGGAGGACTATTGAGTAATATCACTTTCGTGACACAAGTGATGAAACTACCTTTCTTAACAGGCCGTGTCTCACTGGAATTGGACAAGGTTTGAATCCATGATTGAGATCATTTGAAATAAGCTCAAAATATCCTTTTTTGACTTGACTTGCTTTACTTATCACACATTAAGTAGTTTATTATATCTATGTTATATCAACTAAATTGAGCCAAACAATCTCAGCACTAGAAGCATACTGATTCAACAAAACTGATATTCAATAATGGGATTTATTTTATCATGTTTTAATAGAAGCATAGCCTGACACGACAACTTAGCCGAGTCGGCTTATTGAGCTAAGGGTACCTGGTTCGCTTACCGGCATAGCTCAAAAATTTATCATTAGTGAAATTTAGGTTTCACATTTCAGTCTAAGGCTGAATTTTGTGTCTGGTCTAGATTTTACTTGGTTTTTAAGTAGTGCGCTGACATTTCTTAGTTGGTTTAGAAAGTGCATATTAGATTTTAAATCACCTCAGGTAAAAAAAAAGATTCTAAGCATCTGGAACAAATTTAAAAAAAAAAATTGGACATAACGATAGTATGCTAGAAAATATCGTGTGTAAATGATTGACACCTGTCAATATTTAGTAAGCCCATAGTATTAGCCACAGAGTTTTCTTCATTCTTACCTTCCTGCCTAAAGTGCTATTTTCAAAGGAAGACAGCTGACAGATAAAGAAAAGTAAATAAATATATTTTCACTTACTCTTACATCAAGATATCTGCAACTGTAGCTTTTGAAAGATATTACTGGTGTACAAATCTTCAAAAACTTTGAAATTACAACCAATATTTCTTATTGTTGAATTTACTTTAATTTTCTCTCTCTCTCTCTCTCTCTCTCTCTCTCTCTCTCTCGGATATTTACACATACAAAGCTTCACTAGTAAAAATATTGACAGCTGAACACACACTTTTGTTCAATTTTATTATTTTGCTACACACATAAATTCATTTATAAAGAATTTTAGTTAAGTGAATAAGTTGTTATAAGAGTGGTGTAAGTTTGTCTATTTTGGACTTGATTTGTACATTTTTACAATAAAACCCCATTATATATAAAAAAAAGTCATATGAACATATAAAATATACTTTTTTACAGAATAAAACAAATTCAAAGTACCTGGCATTGCGCTGGGTAGTCATACAATGAATTGTGTGGTTACACCCGGTAATGCCAGTTATATGATAAATTTCCAACCATTATAAGAACATCCACTAAACAGTATCTTAACATAAAAATATTAAATTACATCCATAACGCAAGCAGAAATAAATTCAAATATGTTATCACAAAATAATAATTATAGTTCTCGTTTTTCCACCTTCAAACCTCTATCTTTATCCAGATGTTAATGGTTCATATAAAAATAAAAAGTAATGTTATGTGACAACATTAACCTTATCTTTGATTTTTCTTTACATTTAGAAAGTGAACATCGCAATCCTGGGTCATGGAGTCGGAATAGGTAGAAATGTACACTTCAAAATAATATTTACTTTCTTATACAAGTGTTTTCTTGGATATAATTTTTAATCAAATAAATATATGTTCTGTTAAATCAACTAACCAGTTGATGATTCACACGGTGGTGATGAAATGCCTTGTGCCACCATTTTACTAGGGTAAATTCGTTTTTACAAATTAATAAATGTTTATGACAGACTTAAGAGTTGGACAGTAGAAAAATATGGGAGTCAGAGTCGAAGGTTCGGCGTACCAACTCCACAGCCTTGCTGAGTTCATACACCCTTACTGGACTGGCTATTATATCAGCAAATGACTCATAACTTAATTATAGAACTGGCACAGCACCCAGCCATTCAGCCGTCAATTCACCACCGTGAAAGAGAAAGCCTCAATTTACACAGCAAAATTTTTTTCAGCAAAGTTGAGAATCAAACAAACCTTGGACTATTTAGTTTAAAAGTCAGACGTATTACCATTTGTCGACTGATCTTGGGTATCAAATTGTGTTTATATTCGTATTACTAAATTGACCCTGTACCTGAAGTATGAGCTCCTGCAGCTTGAGCGTCTTGGCGTGGATACGGTCGACGCGGCGTTGTTTCTCCTTCTCCAAGTTCATGCACTCCTGCATGGAGTTGGTGGGCAGGCCCAGCCACCGTATTTCCTTCTTCTCCTTAGAAATGATGTTCATGGCCATGAGGACGTTCAGGGCGTCGTACACCCGCCGCCTGATGTTCTTCTGGTCATACTAATGTAGGCAAGCAGCGCACGCCATAAGGAGGACAAACGACAGGAGTGAGTGCTCGGCCAACATGTTAGTTGGAGCTTGCGAAGGATCCGGCCGAGATTCAAAACTCTAGCTCTCCATTACCGGTAATCCAGTCTAACCTGAGAGTGATGTGCTATACCACTGATGTTGTTCTAAGTTTAACAATGTTTTGACAGAAAATTTAAATTAAAATAAAATTTTCTAAAAATTCCAACTGTGCTATTTATTTATTTTTTGAAATTTTTTATATATCTTAAAATCAAAATTTTGGGTGAAGTTAAGTTAGGTGAACAAGAATAGTTTTAAAATATTAAATTAATTTTATTTATTTCTATAAAGGGTTTTTAATTCTAACATACATTTTTAAGTGTTTTTAACACGATTTTAACATTTTTTAATCAACGTCTATTTAGTTTACTTTTTGTTTTGCCGACTTAATGGATACAATTATTTATAGAATGTGAAACTTGGTATTAATAACTAACACGTGCACTGCTTGGCAACTGTGTATTCACTACTTATTACGCCCACAGTAGTCATCATTTTTACTTAGTTTAGTTTTAATAATAAGTGTGGTCAGCATTACAAAAATATTCTGATCATAAACACCAGCACCCCTTTTAATGAATGGAATGTGAACTAAATGGTCAGAAATGTGCTCCGATGTGAAATTAAATCTTTAAAAAACATTTTAAAGATATTTAAATAGATTACAGGCTTTAGAGACGAGGTTTCTCAGAGGTATTTAACATAAATACAATAGATGCTGAAGAGGAAAAAGTTGACGTGGTTAGGGCATGTGATATGACTGGAGGACAAAATGCCTAAGAAAGATCTACATCAGGGGTCGGCAAACTTCTAGTAGTGTTGTGCCCAAGTAATGCTGCAAAGTCGCTCAGCATGACAAGCAACCTAAGCCCACCCAAATCACATATAGTTAACTAGTACAACTATTAAAACCAATTTAAATGTGACAAAATGTTTCTAAATCAAATACATTAAATAATTATTGTTTCTTGAATATTTAATATTATAATGAAAATCAGAATAAATATAAAAGTTATAAGTGTGTTTAGCAAAATATATTTCTGAAAATATTATTTTGAAATTTTGAAACATAAAAATTATCATTTACACATAAAACATGTTGATACTAAAATATTACTCACATCAATGGTTTAAATTAAGAATAAATGTTCTCTATTATTTTATTCAAATCACTCTGCGTGCCATTCTTGGCACACAACCCCTGATTTACATATTAAGCAGAAGCGTTGAAGATCTATTGAGGCTAAAGGAGTGGACTGGAGACACGTGGGAGTGTAAAAGGTAAAGTTGGGTTGAATCCACTAATTTACGAATCAGAATCTTCACTAATATCGAATTTGAATCTTGGGAGAAAAAAAACAACAAAAAAAACACACACACCTTGGAGGAAAGATGGAATAATATAAAAGAGAATTTTCTCTCTCTCTTATAACCCATTCATTATAATATTCTTACAATCAGTTAAGTGTTAAATTAATGGTCTAGGGTCTGGTTATTGAATTTGTCCTATAATTATGTTGATTTTGAGCCAACAATAGGCATTATTAGGGCTTTAAAACAAATTTTGAATGAAAAATTGAAGGGGCAGATTTTTTTTGGCATTTGAGGACTTCTCTTGTTTCAAACTTTAGTTTACTAGATTATTATTATTATTATTATTATTATTATTATTATTATTACTACAATAAGTAACATGCCTGGTAAAAGATGAAAGCCTCAAATCTTTGATTCAAAATTTGAAAGATATAGAAAAATGTTTTTCAGAAATTTTTTAATGGGAATTTGTTTCAGAGCTCTAATACTGCTTATTGTTGGTTAGGTCCAGATTTTATTAAAGAAAAAAACTCAATAACCAGACCCCAAACCATTAATTTAACACTTAACAGAATGTATGTTATAATTAATGAAATTTAGCAAAATATGTTTACATTTAGTTACTTTTCCTATTTTATATTACTGTGGATTCACATGTTCACCGAAAAACAAGCGCATAACATAAACAAGGTCACGTGATGAGCTCGTGTTATTGTTATATACTTTCTGTTCTTAATTTTCTACAAGATTTGAATTCTAGATTAGAAGCTAAAATGAAGATTTGGATTCATAAAATAGTGAATTTGACCCTTCCTTAGTAATTGTGTTTTGTTCCCAAGTATCATAAATCCGCAGATGTGTCCGATTTGTGACGCCATTGTAACAGCAATGGTTGCTAGATGAGATTCAAGTGATCCAAGGAAGACCTACACATTTTTGTCTATACAATAAATAAAGTTAAAGCTACTCTGGCTATTATTTGTATTTTCTTTATAGTTTTGTTTAATTTATTGCTGGAGATGGGACTCATGAATCATTAGGAATATTAGAGATTCAAGAATTTGTGAAATTATCAGGTTTGAGGTAAAATTAAAAAAAGTCAAGTTTATAGTTGGAATTTAATTGGTGGTTCAACCCCAATATAATTATAGAACAAAATTAGCAACCATTAATTTAACACTTAGCTGAATGTATGCATATTTTAACAAATGCATTAAAAATATAAATTTAGTTACTATTTTCTACTATTCTATTTTATTTCCTCTTATGTTAATTCTTTTCTCCAAGAATAGAATTCAAATTTGAGATAAGCAGATTCGTAAAGTAGTGGACACAAGCAAACTATTTTTAATTTGAACAAAATAAAATATGTGCCACTTAAAGAGAATAAAACATAAATCTATCAGGTTAGCTCCCTTAGCTTTTAGTTGAGTTTATAATATAGGCATAGCTTATATGAGGTCTGCTAGTGCATCATTTCACCAAAAAGGGATCTCGCAGCAATTAAAGTTTGAAAAATTCTGCAGTAAGACAATCAAACCCTTTTGTATGTATCACAATTGGTTAAGGTCTTCTTCCTCAGAACATAATACGTTTGGCTCCGATAGCTAGGCTATAAAGTAAATAAAGTTTTGAATGAAGAGGATGATTGCATCGGAAATGGAGGTACTGTTGATAGTCATGAAGGTCCAATTCCAGACCAAGGAATAAGACCTTTATAAGCTATGTCAACAAATCCTCAAGGCTTTAACAGCCTGAGGATATCCTAAACACAGTCAACAGTTAAATAAACCAAGCCCCATCCAATCAAGAGCTTATCAAGAAACAAACTTCCAATGCAATACTGCTCACCATCCACTAATATGAAGGAGTAGATAAACTCAGATTTATCCTAAACACAGGCTACAATATCATAATCTTATCACCTCTCACACAAAATCTTCTCAACAGTAATGCAAGAATCACATTTAAACAGCCCTCTAATCTCAGCAACATTCTTGTTCAGCCTGAATTGCCCAACCCAGTCACAAACAACAACAAATAACATCAGGCCAAAGTTTCCTACCTTGCAACAAACCGAAATAAAGTATCTGCAGAATTCACCAACCTTCCGCCTCATTCAACAGCAGACTCAAATAAATGGAATACCCCATGAAAGGCCATTATGACTGCCACACAGAAAATATTATATACCAGCTACAATGTTACTGCATTGCTGGATACATTGGCCTCAACACAGGAACAGGTGACCTGGCGGTCTAGGGGTAAGGTGTCAGACTTCTATGCTGGCGACCGGGGTTCAATCCTCGGTCCTGGCAAAGATTTATCTGATTTCCAAACCCTTCCTTCACCTCTGACAAGACATCTTGTGAATGTGAGGAACGCCAGGTCTCCACCGTGGTTCGGATTCCACGTTAAACTGTAGGTCCTTCATTTCATCTCACAATACCCTACCATTACACATTAGCGTAAGTGCATATAACCCGAACGGGTAGTAAGACGCGGTGCTAATAATAATAATAATAATAATAACACAGGAACACTCAGATAAAGAATGAATGAATGAATGGTCACTGTTTTGACACCAATCACAACAGCCCTGACAAACCAGTAACACTTCATGCTCAAACACATAATTCAGATTTTGACTTGAGCACAATACTCAGGTTAAAGGAGCCTTCCTCAATAGTTGCAATACCTCCCAGCTACATAGGTGGGAGTTTGCTCACCAATATATAACCAAACCCAGGCACCCCCTGGTTTCAAACTTGGATACATTTCTCTCCTTTTCTTCCGAGCAGACATACTCACAGTCAGAAAAAAAAGATCAATTTAATAATTGAATGATTAAATATATTATAAATACAACATTCTATCCATCTAACGAGTCTTGATACAAGTTTGAATAAGCAACTGCACAATCAAAGCCTAAACCTTTTTTGTGAAGCAACCTATAGCCATGCTGCCATAGTGAATAGTCAAGTCTTGTGTTATATTTTCTTCTGCTGAAGGTGACTGATGTACCCCAAAAATTACATAATTATGTATTTTGTTTTTTAAATGCGAACTATGAGGCCAACAGTTTTCTGATAAGCGTGTAAGCCTTGCCCTGCTATCTGCCTTTAAATGTTTGATTTAATATTTTAAAAGTTGAAATTTTCTACTTTGAAAATTACAAAAAAATCCACATATTGATCATTAAAATTTAACTGCATGGGACACGAAAGGTACCTTGTATAGGAGCGAAGAATGAATATTTATGAATAAAATTGTGTAATTTAACAGGACTCACAACACAAATTGTATTCTCATTTGTATCTTTCTTCCCTCGTATTTGTTCTTAAATCATCGGACAGCTCCACCTTAAAATTTTACAATCTCACTTGGTTTCTAGTGTTTACAAATTTCCGCTTGATTTTTCTAGCGTCTCATGGGGTTTGCCTCCATAAGTAAAAAAATTCCACACAAATGTTAAGCGATAACACAAAATTTAATCATATGATGCGTTATTTCAAAATATGGCTCACTCCAAAATAAAGTTGATGTATTCCAACAAGGCTCCTTTTCTTTAACAACCCTGTATTTGAGTTTTATTAATATCAATATATGTGTGAAAATGTGACATTTGCTTATTTTTAACAAATATTTAACCATATTTGCGGAGCTTTGAGATTATCCTTGATGAAAAAAGGGCTTTATATTTAGCCTTTCGCCAATAAATACAGAAATTTTTTGATGGGCTCACAAAAGAAAATGTTAAGATAGTTGAGAACTAACCGCAACCTCTCCTGTTTACCTTGAGACAAGAAGTTTGGTAGTTTTCTTTCTCCTCTTTCTTAGTAAAATGACAAGGGTGAAAGGGAATATAAGCTTAGCTAGAATAGAGAAATTGTTCCAGAAACCAATACTGACCATTGTATTTTAAGTTTTGTGGCCCGACAGTGATTAATACTTTTGTTTGCTGACCGAGGCAGCCGTCTTGATGGTAAATCACAGAGCAAGGGAGTCAAGTTTATGTCGGTCAACCTCCTCTCCTAATCTAGCCGATAAAGGAGGTGTCCCAAGATTCTGTAGATCCTATAAATACCTGGTCAGATGGGGACGCCATCAAGGCTGGATTGGTGAACTCTGAGACAAGCTCGTCTGCCACTTCGTTGTAAGACGTTGTGCCCTTCTTGCGCACCTTTTCACAAACTTTCATAGAGAAGTGTCTCAGGCCTTTTCCAACCTTTTCTATTTTTCTTCTTTTATTACTGGTGAAAAAAAAAAATACAGTGTATATAAATTATGGGAAGAAAAAGTGTTTTTGCTAAATATTCAATAACTTTAGCAATCTTGGCAATAGCTCAAAGATAATTAAAAAAAAAAATAATAATAATAATGAATAACTTAATTATATTCTCGTATCTAGTTGAAACATTGATATAAATGCGCAAAAATTGATGTAGATTTTTAGGTCAAACTTTAATAAGCCTTTCTTTCCTTCTGTCAAGGCTTTTAGAGTGAAACATTGTTAAAATGTGAATTGTTTATATTTTACAGGATGGCAGGTTTTATTTCCTTTTTCGATGAAGAGCTGAACCCAAAAGGGGTGTGTGATTGGCCAAAGTTTGGAAAACACGGCTCTAGATCAGTGTTTTACAAAGTGGGCTCCTTCATAGTTATCTAAGGCTTCGTGAGGCAGTTTTAGAATATCCTTTATTTGTTTTTTACATTATAAAATAGCATCAGTAATTAGACTTGCCAATTTTTTTCACAAGAGCACAAAAATAAATATATTTCAATCTAAAGGTTGCTTTTACAAGTGAAACCTTTTAAACAAATGGACATGAAATGTGTTTTTTTTTAATAGCTTATGTATTCAAGAATTACATTATAAATTATTTGTTAAATCTGTCATTGAATGTTTACAATGATAGTGTAGGCAAACATTTTTATGAAGGCTAAAGCACGTAATTTTTTCTGGTGCAATGGCTCCTTCAGTTTGAAGAGTTTGGGAAACTCTGTTCTAGATGAATGCTGCTGGTACATTTGATCATCCTTTAACTTCCCTATCATTAATAGTCTTGAACCAAAACCTATGATGAAAAAACCAAATTGATATCTCGAAGAATTTGCCGAGTCTGGTGAAAATAATTGTGTTCCACTCACTATTCAGGTACAAAGTCATTCTCCACCTCCTGGCGTTTCCGAGAGCCGCTGTGATCCAAGATGGGGGAGATGTAGTTCTTTGGTGGGTTGGACGCTGGCAAGACGTGTTGGGCTGCTATTCGCTGAGATGCGCTCAACACCTACCACAAAATATCAACCAAAGGGGTGCTGTATGGTGACTTAACAAAAAAAAGAATGGAATAGTTAATATCACCTGTATGCATGCATGCCTATTTTAACAACAATAACAATAATAATAAAATTCTAATGGTGTCATATATATGTACGTATATCTATTTAGATTATTTTTTAGCACGTCTCAATGAGTTAGAAAGCTAAAATTTTTGAGGAACCAGGGGTGTGCGAAACTTTCAAGCTTGAAAAATTGATAAAAAAAATTTAAATATTAAAAATAAAAACCTTTAGTTAATCTTTCTATTCGCCAAAGAGCCGGTCTTATGACTTCTGGGTAAATATTAATCTGGCAGATAAATATTTCTATCTGGACAGTAAGTTATGTGTCTTATGACTGCCTGATAGAATTTATCTGTCAGATAAATTGTATTTATCCATCACATTTTTATCTAGAGGTTTAAGTACCTGATAACTTTTATCTGAAAGTTAAAATGGTTGTTGCCATAGTGAGACGTTTTTTACGTGGTTTCGCCAATCAGAATCTGTTTTTACGTTAAAATCTTCGTTCACGTGTTTAGTAAAAACAGGCCCAGGCTCTAACTATATATAAAGTTAGAACCTTTAAGTCACACTTTTATATAAACTGACAAGCTATTTGTAGAGTTATATTTATATAAGAACAAATTATAAAAATGTGAGTACAATAAATGAAATTTTGTAAACGTTGTGCCCAACTATTGACCACATTTAGGCAGACACTGAAATAGTACTTGCAAAACATCTTAGCTTCTGCATCTACATGACACCATCTGTTTACTCACACTTGTTTAGCCGTCATTATTTAACAAATGTTGAGTGTTGTAGTCACTTTCCAGGTAGTAGCGGTAGCAGTAGGGCTTATACGCATGTGTGCACCAGTAAAAACAGTACCAACCTTGTGTTTTCTGCATAAAAATATATTTATCCTACATAAAGCTATCCGACAGATAAATTCAGTTCATAATACACGTAAAATATTAAAGTGGCTCATAACCTTTAACCTCCCGACAGCAATATTTATCTAGTAGTCATAAGACCGGCCCTTAATGTTATTTGCATTCCAAAAGCAAAGACAAACTAGACTATAAATTCTAATCTCAAATCCAATGAGAAATTGCAAATTATATTAGTTTTTTTAATTTCATATAAATATCAGTAAGTTAATAGAAAAGGTTTTTCTTTGGCGAATAAAAATAACACAGGTATCGTTTAACATCTTTATTAAATTTAAGCTTACATTTATACAAATTAATATTCAGTAGGGGTGTGTGAAGAAGCTTTGATAATATTGATGTTGAGTCCAATTTTATATTATTCACTGCAATAACTTGAATCAAGCAGAAAAAAATAGACTACAAGGTTTTAAATAATTGCAAATCACATAATGTGTCAAAAATACTTCAACCTATTTTAATAACAATTCGTGTGAGATTAATTAAATGCTTATTAATTGTTACCATAATGGCCAGAGAATTAGGTCACACTTTTTTTTTTACCATAACAGTCTTTATAAAACCTTTGCATAGCCTATAATTAAACGCTTGGATAATGTGTAGAAAATGTGTTAGCTTTGAGGACTAAAGATAAAGACTGAAATAGTTTATAATTATCACAGCAAATGGTGCTCTTTACCACTTAACTTCAACAAGATAACTATTGTTGCATGACCATGTTGAAAAACTTATATTTGTACTCAACTTATTGGACTGGGGTCCAAAACTAATAAAATAATGTTTTTTATATAATGTGTGACTTTTTTTTTATCAAAGATAATTTTAGCATATTTAACCAGCATATGATTCAATTCAAACTCAAAACACTATTTTTTTTAATATCTAGTATTCACACAAATCAATGAAAACTGACAAGTTGTGCAAGAATATTTAAGAATTTTTTTTAGCACCAAATCTTTCAACTTGTTTGGATTATACGTTTATGTTCTAATTAAGCTAATAGTTCTAGGGATTAGGAAGATTATTTATTTATATTATATTTAGTGTGTGTGTACCTAAATTCGCGTGGAGAGTGGAAAACCATTTGAAAAACTACCTCAGTACACCCGACCAAGATCCAAACCTCGATCTCATCGTCACTAGCGATCTAGTCTATTGTGAGATTAGCGCCTTAGACCTAACGACCACCAAAGTGTGTTTTAAAAAATTATTTGATATATATTTTAGGGTCATATAAAAATACTAGCAGTGGCATAAATAGAAAGCCGGGAGTGGTTTTATATATTTTCTCCAGGTGAATACAGATGCATTATCTATTTAATGTCTTCCTTATTACTACCCCTTAATATTAAATAATTAAGTAGACCCGATAATAAACATTTCAATTAAAATGAAACTTATTAAAAATGGAGCAGTGTGGCAATAATAAAACTAAAAGGTAAAGCTCACCAATTTATCAATTAATGTGGGGCAGAAGGGAACAAGAGATAAAATACTTTTGCTATTTTTATAAACAAATTGTTTGCCAAAATAAGTTAAACAATGCATCAGTATATATGCTTGGTTTAATATTCTATAAATAGTTATCTTAATTCATATATATAATTTATGTGTAGATATATAAATAAATGAAAAATAATTTCTCTATCTAATGGTTAAATAAATAGTTCGTTCAACTAAAATAGGATTTACCATCGGGTTGGATGCAATGTGTAGAGTTTTTGGTAATATGGGTGTGTCCTGTTTTCCGGTGGACACTTTCATGGGAGTCGCCGACTGGATTATACCAGACAGCATTTGTGGGGCCCCTGCAAAAACAAATATCAACAAAACTGTCACAAATATAATTTCAAGTGTAAATAGAACGGGTGCAAATTATATTTACCATTTGGATAAATATGTATCCTAGCTGAGAGAGAAAGTGAAAAGTGTTATTGACAGTATGCTAACTCATAATAAATTTAAAAAAAGAATCATATTTTAATTACTTTCAGAATGTCAGAGTTTATGTGATAATTACTTGTATCGCTTACTGACCCAGAAAGTCGAGATTCAACTCGGAATAGTTCCCAAGCCACCCTCTGAGTGGTAGATTGATTATAACCAGCAACCTCGCTATGATCAGCTCTAAAATTGTTTTAGCATCGCATCTTACTACCCATTTGGGCTATATTAATATTATTATTAGCACCGCGTCTTACTACCCGTTCGGGTTATACGCACTTACGCTAATGTGTAATGGTAGGGTGATTGTGAGATGAAATGGAGGACCTACAGTTTAACATGGAATCCGAACCACGGTGGAGGCCTGGCATTCCTTACATTCACAAGATGTCTTGTCAGAGGTGAAGGAAGGGTTTGGTAATCAGATAAATCTTTGCCGGTACCGAGGATCAAACCCCGGCCGCCAGCATAGAAGTCTGACACCTTACCCCTAGACCGCCAGGTCACCGACATTTGGGCTATACACATATGTACTAACTACATTAATGAGTTAGAGATGAGGAAGGTTGAATTTTAGAGGGAGTGTACCCACATTTACATTGTGAGAATGAGAAACCATTTAGGAAAAAAACATTCTCAATAAACTCTACCGGGATCGAACCACGGCCTCCCTGTAATTGGCAGTCGAGTCTATTTAGAGTGTGATGCTTTAGACCATGCAGACACCGAAGCAAGTTCAAATAAAGTTATTAAATAAATATTAAATACATTATTTGTATTTTTATACATATTACATACTTTTGGGGTAGTTTTGCGCCAGCTCAAAGGGCACAATCATGTGATGTGGACTCGATTGTTTGTTCACTAGGAAAGGGGGAAAAACACAAAACAAACAATGTATAATATAATCAATCACCACTATAGTCTGTACATGATAAATTTGATCTTTTCTAACAGTTGAAAAGTTATTAAAACAGAGAATCCCCTTAAATATGTTACATCTCCTTCAAATCATTTATTTTAGATTCAAAATAATAATAATAATAATAATATAAAATCTTTTAGTGTGACTTAAGGACATTGCCTACCTGTGATATTACATAGGGCTCATAATCCAAATTCAAGTCCATTTTAGAGACTTTAAAGTAATTTCAGGTCAGAAAAGGGGATCAAAATAAGGTCCTCATAAAAACTATGGAAACAACAAGAATCTCACAAAAGTTTTTTTAAAGAAACCTCAAACAGTTTTTTAACTCTTTTCAAAGCATATTAAATCTTTAATTTCGTTTTAGCCATATTATACAGAGTACATTTACAACTCTACTCTTTATCATTTCTTTTTAATACATACCCTAAATATTACATATATAGCTTTGGTTAGCAGTTAAATGGTCCGTTTTACTAGTAATTTTCTTTCTTGATAGGCCTCTCAAAAATGAAATTATTAAGAAAGATATATTTTTTCCCAATTTTCTGCTTGTATGGCTGTTTCTTTATTGGACTTGTTCTCATCGCGTTTTAAAATTCGATTTTAATACCCCATGAGCTACCTGCAGTTTTTCAAAGCTTTTTCTTTTCAGCGAAGATGTAATTCATGATGATGTTTGCTTAAGAAGTTTGCCCACTGTATCTTTTTTCCTTTGCATAACAAAATTTGTCTTCATATTTTCCAAAGCCTTCTTTTCTTCACTTTTTTACTCTTAAGATTTCTTCTTTTGCCATTACTCTTTCTCTCTCCTATCTTATCCAAGACTATTTCTCCTAGCTTAGTTTCCTCTAAGTATTAATGATACTTCTTGCATTTCCTCCATAAACAATGAATGAGCTCTTTTATGATCAGAGCACAAGCAGAATTATTGCAATAAAACTTCAAGGGGTCTATGACATTCAATTATACATTCAAAGCTATTTCTTTCATAAATGCTGTCTTCTAATCACATGTCCAGATGTTGAAAAGCCTCACTCAACATTTCCATTACCATTTGGCGATGAAACAAACTACTTTTTTTTCTCTTTACTTCAAAAGCTTGTTTCTAAAATGTTTCAAGGTCTGCCATTAAAGAGGCAGTTTAATGTTGTATCTAGTACGAAAGGTTTCAAAACTTACACCTTTATAAAGACATCGGGGCCTGAATTTTTGCAACTTATCTAACAAATTATACTGAAAATCATAGAAAAAACATATTTAATTACTAAAAAAAATCATGTATTCATTTTAAGGAATTTTAGGAACCTAGAATTAAAAAAAAAAGTATTTTTAGAGACTTGGTTTCAGTTTATGGACTTTAAGGTCCAAGTATGAGACCTGGCAGATAAAGATAGGAATTCCCATAAGTTGAGAATTTATGTCAAGTGTATAAGACAAAAACCACACATTAAAAAAATAGTTCTACAGTGTCACCAGATTATTATTACCATCATCTTGATGTATTTTTTTTACAAACATATTTTTTATCATCTACAACTTAGGCTTAGTCACGAAAATGTCATGTAGGAGTCCTCCTGCCAGGATGCAGATTAAAAAAGTAGCATATGTCTATCTTGAATAGGAAACAAGAAAAAAGTTGATTTTAAAAATCATCTCCAGGCACAAATATTGGGATGCGTGTTTATACTCGCCGATGGAAGAGGGGAAGTGTTATCAAAAGATAAACAAGAGCTTCTGGTGTAAACAACTCAATTTCTTCCTTCTCTTTATATTTTATAAATTGTTGTCTAAGTGTGGTTTGATACTGGTTAGACTGCTTAAGCGTGTCAAATAAAGATGCAGCCCACTTCGCAAAATTGCTTTGAAATCTCCAAGTAGGCAAAGTCGTTTAAAAAATGTAACTATTATGAGGCTATGTGTGGTTAATTTATAATTTTAAAACAAAGCTAACAGGCAGACCTTAGTCCATTAATTTACCAACTAAGTGAATATTGATTCAAACAATTATAATATAAAATTGTATCCTTTAGTCAAATTATATTTTCTGAAGAATTAAAAAAAAAATACCAATGTGGGAACTTTTCATACTTGCCATTAAATTCACAATATGGTTGAAAAATGACACCCGAAAATGGGAAACAAACACACCCATCAAAGACCCTGCTTTAAGCTACGAGTCACAAATGAACTTGAGCAAGGGACAAATTCCTGAAAGCTATGCTTAGAGCTTTGGTGTGTTAAATTCTCATGTCCTTGCATATGAACATTTTCAATAGTCAGAAAAGGACAAAATTACCATCAAATGACTATATATTCTTTTTCCAGCTATCTCTAGACAATTTAATTTCAAACTAAAGTTTCACTAGCTTCTTTGAGGTTATAGTTTCTGGCTAAAGATCCAGAGGTCCCAGGTTCAATCCTCAGTGCTTACAAAATTTAAAGCAGTGGGCCTGAAACTGGGCCAAACTCGGCCTCGTGAAGACAAATGAGCTACTTGAATAGAGAAGTAACAGCTCCAATTTATAAAACTGAGATTAACGGCTGCAGGGCTCGTTGTACTGACCACATAACACCCTCTATTCACAAATGTTGACACTATCGTCGCTAACAGCGGCAGCCGCTCGGTTGGTATAGCTCACTAGCGAGCTCACACCATGGAGTTTTTTTAAATAATGTTTAAGACTTAAATAAGACAAAATGATAGCTTACCTAATTAATTTTATTCGGCTGCCCAGATTTTATGCTAAGCTCTAATATGTTATTTAATGCTCATTCTTTAAATAACATCACATAATAATATGAACTAATTTTTTTAAAAAAAACCTTATTTTAATTTATTAAATAAATGTTTAGCCTACTCACTTTGTATCGTGTTCTTGGGACTCTGTATGCTGAGGGTCCTCAAAACTTGAGCACCAGACGATGTCAGGACAGTCGCAGCCTGAAATAATAATAAAAAAATCTATATAATTCTGAAAGATATTTACAAGCTAGATATAAAATTAGTATTTTGTGCACCACGTCTTACTACCCTGTTTGGACTATCTGCAGATTTAAAGAGACCCGAGTAGCGCTGAGTAGAGTAGAATTTAGAAAGAAAAAATGTAATAACATTTGTGTGGAAGTAGAGTGGAAAACTTTATATGGCACACAAGACCTTGAGCATATATATCATCTAAGATTCATTCATATAATTAACAGCCCCTGTGTTTTGCCTCAACCACTCAAAAATTTTATATTATTTAAAAAAATATATTTCATAACTATTCTTAATGATTAAGTGTTACCCACATCGGTTGTCAAATAGTCTGAAGAGTAATTATCGCAATAAAACGAACTACTGGTAGATCCATGTTTGAATCCAGTTCAAGGTGAGGGTGATTCCTTATAAGTGGTTTTCCCCTCCTCTTCCACCTATGCTTCCCCTAAATCGAACCTTTTCCATCCCTAAAAGATTTGCATAATTATTACCGTACATATGTGTACCGGTACTATCAAAATTGACTTTCGTGACAAAAAAAAAAGCCACATAGGTTTGATCTATACTTAAAAGGGATGAAATGTATGTTTCAAATGATAATGAAACACAATTACACTCAAAATTGAGAACTACGCCCCCCTATTCCTTCTCTGGGAGCAATCCCAGAAAATATCAACGCCTTATCGGAGAAATACTTGCGTTATCATGGTAGAAAGGAGGTGAGGATGTTTGTCCCATGAAGCTATTTATACACACCGGCCCGGGTATGGATACGAAGGAAAACCAACCAGATTGACACATCAAATCTTATCTATAGGACGTGCGCGCGAGAGCCAGCAGGCAGCCACTATTAAAGCCGTCCTTAGCAAACGTGGGGCTCTGGGCACACTTCGTTTGCGGGGCCCTAGGTATTTACTTCGGCCAAATAATTAAATAATTTAATTTTTGCTTGATTTTATAATAATAGTTTGCATCTTTCCCCCTCAATTTTTAGCCTTAAAAGGTATCTAATAATTAGAGCCAGAAGCCTTGTTTTTATACATATAAGGGTTGGGGATCTGTATGAAGGTAGAAAGAACCAATCTGACAAGTTTGGATAAAATCGGTTTACGCGTTTAAAAGCTATCTTACCCGCCTCGGTGGCGTAGTTGGCTAACGCGCTGGTCGTGTTGAGCACGACTGCTGAGGACAGGGAGATCGAGGTTCGAATCTCAGTCAGGTGAACTGGGGTGGTTTTTCCTAAATGGTTTTCCACGCAAATGCGGGTTCACTTCCTCTACTTCAACCTTCCTAATTCCTAATCCATTAGCGAAATATTAGTACTTAAAGCGTATAACCCGAACGGGTAGTAAGACGCGGTGCTAAATAATAATAAAAAGCTATCTTAAGACATATCCACCTCAGAAACAGATCAGACCAGCGAAGTTAAAATTGGTTAAACTCCTAGCTTCACTCGTTCAATAAATCAAATCACATGATTATATGTTTTTATATTTTATTTTACACTCTTGACAACATTGTCTACTCTAGATCGCCTATGCAGGCAGATACGAGCGCAAGAGCAAAATTCTCCAATTCTAACTTGTTTTTTCCCCTCTGTTACGTAAACAAAGGCGGGGGCCCTGTGAGACCTCACCGTTTGTACGAATACGTAAAGGTACAACTATTTTTTTCCCCAAGCTGTAAAATAAAGTTATTCCTATGTAAATTGAACTACACCATTTATTTGAGCAGTCATACTTTTCGATTAAAGTCAACACCGCTAACATCCACGGTCCTATTAGCAGGCTAACCCCCCCCCCCTCCCAGTCCGTTTTGTCGCAAGAAGAACGTGTACTGGGCGGTCACAAACAAAACTTGTTGAGCGAATGCAGGCTACAAAGAAAGGGGTGTCAAACACCAACGGTCGCGCCAAACATGTCGACATAACGATACACGGGGCAACATTTTTCGACAACCTGTGATGGAATTTAGATACTCTTCGGCTCTAACCCAGCCCGTTTAAAGAAAAGGGTTTGTCGTACAACCCCTACAAGAAAGGCGCGACTAGGACCTTTTATATAGGTATAACTTTATTTTGTTACGAACGGGACATTCAAAGCAACTTTTAGAAAATGAGATTTTTTTTGGTGGTCAACAACGATAATATTTCACTATTTTATTAGTGTTATTTTATGGGCACGGCCGGATTCACCACTAAGCCCGATAGAACCTGGTCTAGAGCGCAACTCTCTGGAGGGTGCCACTTGAAGGGCGAATGTTAAGACACTTCCGCCAGATTTTTTTTTGTATATATAATTTAATAAACAAGTCTCAATATAAATAAGGGGCATTGAGTAGGCTATTTATTGGTGCTGCGACCAATATGCCATTTCTCCTAAAAAAAAAAATATGTTTGCTATTGCATTCATTTAGGGAGAAATTTATTTATTTATAATATTTAGTATATTAGTGTATTCAAAAATATGAAGCAGGCGGCAAAAAGTGTATATTAAATTGGCATAATAAGGGAATTATTTTTGTTACTGGGAAAATATGTTAATTACTCAAAATATGCGGCCTAACACTAATGAGCAAAAGTGTGTGGCTAAATTATCTTTAATACTAGGAACTAATTTTTTTTTTTTTTTCTTGGTGGAATCTGTGTCTGGAAAAGAGGAGGGTGCAGGGAAAGGAGGGGGCGCAACGACGACAAGGGCCTAGTGAGTTTCAACATGCAAGTCCGGCCCCGTTTACGGGGGTAAGCCCCAGTGATAATACCTATCAAAAGTGATAGTTACTGATCACTACAAGAATTGGCGTATGAATACATGAAAGGAGTCATCCATAAAGAGGGGCTAGTGTTGTAGGGTGGTACAGGTTGAGCTCTAAATTATTTATTTAGGCTATTTATTTGAAATATTTAACGTGCACTTTCTGAACCGAATGGATTATATCAGGAAACGAGAATTTCTATGAGCGAGAGCAAAAGAACGTACAGATTTTGCCGGGAAACGATTTCTTCCAGTGTTCTTTTAAATGCAACATTCGACATGAGACCCGACGGCTTTACTTCCCACCCGAAGGAAGTTGTGCTAATGATTAATATCGCTCCAAGAAAAATCCATCGACCCCAGCCGTGTTTGAACTCACTAACACCGGATCCTGAGGCGAGCAATTTACTCCTAGACCAATGCGGTCAACAAAAGTAGAGAAAAAGCGTCACGTGGTTTATGGGTGGCCCCCAAAGTAGATCTAGAATCTTTTCTAGCCATCAGATAAGACCCTTCTTCCTATTATCGGGCCTCAGCATGTACCCTAATTCTTCGTAAACCGGGAGATTGACGGACTAGACAATAAATACGACCCGAAATGTGAATTCGTCTACAGTAGTCTCATGGCTTCTTTGGGCTAACTGACAACTCACAGCCGACAGCTGAAAGCTTTGAAAAGTTACCAGACCAAATTATGTATCCCTGACGATATGATCTGCAAAAACATGTGTTTAGCAGCTGTCACTTCTGACAGTCAAAATTTAGGTATATACCTAAACGTTGACCGTCAGAAGTCAGCTGTGAACTATCAGTCCATACCAAAGAAGCCATGGAGCTACTGTAGTCTTGACTTGTCGTTGTCGAGGCGGTTGGAGTTCGAATCCCAGCCGGTTGCACTTATATAGATAGGTCAACCTCCTCACTCCTATCCACTAGATTAAGGTTAATTTAGAACCGCGTCTTACTATCGATTACTACACTAATGTGATAGGGACAAGAACAATATAATTGGGAGGAAATGACACACCTCGGTGGCGAAGTTAGCTAACGCACTAGTTTTGTGTTGAGCTATACTGCCGAGGACGGAGATCGAGGTTTGAATCTCACTCGGGTGAACTGGGATGGTTTTCCCTAAATGTTATTCCACCCTCCCTCCATGCATATGCGGGTTCACTTCCTCTATATTGAACCTTCCCAATTCCTGTAATTAGTATTTAAGCGTATAATCCAAGCGGGTAGTAGGAAGTGGTGCTAAATAATAACAATAATGATGGGAGGAAATGTACCAGAGCTTACGCGCAGGGAGATTGAGGAAGCTATTTAGGAAATACCTCCTTCACCCGAACTAGATTCGAACCCATTTATCCGAAACCACCAAACAGTCCAATAAATAGCGAGTGACGCCCTTAGACCGTGCGACCAACGATGCGAATTATAGGTCTATAGTCGCAGATAATCAGTCATACCATTTAGAAGAGGGGTCTCCAAGCTGCGGACCACTGGCCACATCCGGCCCGTACCAAGATTAAGCCTATATCAAAAAACAAATTAATTGTTTCTCTTCGTTATTTATTAATCACACAGTTTATTTGACAAGTTTCTGTCAGAACATGTGCTTCCCCCCGTGACACCAAGCCAGAGTGCTGTCGGAATTGCAAACCCTCATTTTCAGTCGCAGGCTCCATTCCTTATAGCGACCACAGAACGGCTTGACTGTGACGATTTTTAGTTAGCTCCAAGTCTCCCGGCAGAGGGTTATCAAAGGAAAGTTCTTAAAGATGTTACCTAATTTAAAATTAAGTAATTATATTGACTAATTATTATATATGAATTGATTCATTTATCATATAGGAGAATCAACGTCAATCACTTTTATCAAACACTGACTGGCCTTGGAAATTGGAATTTATTTATTGACGTGATTGGCCATGTTTATGACTTGTATCTAAATTTTCATGTTGAAATAAATTATATTTATGATCTATTTGCGCATGTCAAGGCATTCAGGGCAAAAATATTGCTACCTGAAAAACAGGTGAACGTTCCAACGGGCCGCAAAAATGTGTAAAATATATTATGTGGCCCGTATACCAAAATGATTGGAGACCCCTGATTTAGAAGAACGAAAACAAAAGAAAACACACTCGGGGCAGGAGCGGCAATGTTGGCAGCCCTTCGCCCTGTGACGTAACGTTCATTTATTCAAGTGTGGAGCGGAACCAGAGTGGTGGGTTGGGGGGAGTAACCCGCGACAGGATGTTTAAATCCTCCGGACTCCGGGGGGGTCACACGGTACGGGGTCTAGCCCTCTGGCAAGGGGGACACCTGTCTTCAAGGGCCCCGTAAGCATCTGGTCGCCTTCTCAAAACAAAATGCATAGCGAGCGCGGCTAATAAAATGAGACCTCAATCGTTCCCTTATGCCCCCGTACATACAGGGACGTTGTTTTTGTACATAATTAAGTACCGAATTCAATACAGCTAAAAAAAAAAAGTATCAGTAAATTACCAGTTCCATGGCGACTTTTAGTAAACCATTATTATTACGTAAATTTGTATTTAAATTTGATAAAAGTGCCATAAAAAATGCATACTGGAGCCCTCATAATTCTTTTCACCATAATATTATGAACAATCAATGACGACAGTTAAATTTTACAAGTATCAAAGTATAACACAACTGGAAAACAAATGTATAAGCTGCGCATTTGGCAGACATTTCCTTTATTCAGATTTGCAAAGATTGGCAATAATAATAAATTATGCTATTTTAAATTGTTTTTTTTTATAAAATTGCCTCGTTGAACTTGGTATACCTATGGCGAAGTTATTTCCCTTTCTTTCGAAAAAAATCTCTTAGATAAAAAATAAGTTAAATGGTGTGGAAAAGAATATTTAAAAATCTAAAAGGATACCGGCTTGTTTCAAAATATACCTTCAACTCTTAATGTAGACTATGCATTTACACAGACAATTTTATAAAAAGAAATAAATATTTTTAGGCAAAGTGCTATTTTCAAAGAAAAGACAATATAAAAAATAAAAATTGCTGAAAAAATTGTATGTATACATTTAACTTTACATGAATGTCATTTTATAAGCATTGAAAATACCTAAAAGCGACTGCTGCAGATCACATGATTTGGCGTATGAATACGTGAAAGTAGCTCTAGTAACTTTCCTAGCTGTCAAAGAAGGCCCTTCCTATGAAAATAGTGCTGTGGCGTCAAGCATTCTTTAAGAAGGATGAATACGTCTACGTGTGAACTGTAAATACATTAAAATGTATTAAAAGAGGATTTTACCACAAACACTGGTGTGGCAGGGAGAGAAAGGGAAGAAAAAGGAAATAAATTGTAAAGATCAATAGGTCCTAGCAGACTTAAGACATGATTGGTCATGAACGGTTACGGTTGGTAAAGATCGGTCATGATCCGTTATGATCGTCTACTATCGGTTATGATCACCTATGTCCACGTTCAGACATATTTAGACAAGGTTTGAGTCATCAGGTATGGAAGCAACTACCTTGGATCCGCCTGCGGGGGGTATTTATACGGACCGGTAATATAAATAGTGGTATTACAAATTTTATACCACCTCAAAATGCTAGTGTGGAAGACAGATAAAGGGAATAAAACACACAGCCTTACAGAGGAATGCTGTCATCAAACCAGTTCAAACCAGTTTAGTAGTTGTATGAAAACTATGTCCTACTTGAAAACACTGGAGAGGGGGGGGGGGG
>CABEEJ010001139.1:11976-27744 GCA_901482245.1 Timema douglasi | reverse complement strand
CACTGGCTCGCGAAAAATTTAAAATTAGTTCATGAGAAAAAAAAGTTTCCACGCGCCGCGGGTGTAAGACCTTTATCTTTGATCTTAGACATGCGGCCATCAAACGGAGGTACCGAAACAGGTACTTAGAGAATTAAGTATTTGTAATTTTTCTCATGAAATAAATTTAAATTTTTCACGAGCCTGTGGGTAAGAAAAAGGTTTCCGCGAACCACGGGTTGAAGACCTTTTATCTTTGATCTTAGACCATGCGGCCACCAAACGGAAGTACCGAAGCACGAGTACGTATGAAAACGTATTTTATTTATGTATTTACGTTTTTTTTATACAAATGTACCTTGACCCGGCAAATGACAACTCTAGTAGACAAGACGCAAGCGCTACCCCACGCTGTGAAACAACAGAGGGAGGACAAACTTCACGAGAAATCCGAAACTTCACCCGTCGGAAACAGGCCTGAACCCAAGTGTAAGTATTAGCCTATAAGAATATTTTCATATGCATTCAATCCGAGTATTGTAGTTACAGTATTGAGGCTCCGCGAGCCAACAACCAAAGACAGAAACGTCCCTTGGACATAAAAAGATTAAAGATCCCTGCTTTTAGGAAATTAACTAAATAGATTGCAGGTGACAAGGAGATTGATATTCAAATTCTGGTCGGGTATAGTAATCCCTTCACTTTGTTACGAAGCCCGTTATGGAAGTCTTAGATCGTACCAGACAGAATCCCACCGTACAGTATATAGAATGTAATAAGAATTTCGTTTTGAAAGGCCTCTTATCCTGAATTCTGGTACGAAATAGGACCAGTGCATAACTATTGGGCCACGGGACCCCTTGTCTCAAAGGTTCATAGCTCAGTTTGACCTCTGACCAGGAGGATTATCGTCCCAGCTAAGCTGGACAACGATCATTGGCCATGAGAACTATAACAGATAATTGACCCGCGGTTAGATATGAATTCTGCCCCACCAATCTTATTGCTTTATATTAGGTTAGGCTTGGTTAGGTTAGATTAGCATTTTGTTGTCTCTTACTATCCATCGCTTGCTGTTTTTCGTTCAGCTTGAGAAAACATTTACAACCATCCTAAATGGGAGCGCCACAGCAGCCGAGATCGAGTTAGTACATCAGTACGCCTTGTTTACAATTCCCAAGAAGGAACTCGTGGACCAACTGGAGTGTAGTCCAGTGCGATGACACGTCTAAAAAGAGGGAGGGGGGGAGGGGGGGGGGTTCAGTCGACAAAATATGAATACGATTGTGCTTCTGACAATGTGAGGGGGAGCACTGCGACCTTCAGACTCGTTGAATTATGCAGGGGAAAGGGAGGGGTAAAGGTATTCTCTTTGTCAACAACACAACTGGCACAGGTATCAAAGAGGCACAGTATTAAAATAAAACCAATCGATGCCCCATTACTGGTACGCGTAGAGAGAGAGAAAGGTAATAAGCCTTTACGCAACCGCAAGCCAAGGGGTATAATGCATAGATATACAACATGATCTGAAATTAAAATGAAGCCGAGCGACCCGGAATTTTCAACCTTTTTAAATTCGCAACGCACTGAAAAAGGCGTAAAAATGTCAAAACCCACCATAATTTTTTTTAATGGAGAGACTTCATTTAAAAAAATAATGATTATTAAGATTGTCTAAAAATTCAATAGCTGACATTCTAATAATTGTAATTTTTTCTAAAAATTATTTTGATCATGAATTTAGATTTAAAAAAATATTTTATTCCGTACATTTTTTCTCGTTCCTTTTTTACCTTGCCTTAACACCCCGCGGCACACTTGTTTATAAACGCTGCGATTTAGACCGAAACCTCAAACTACAGATTACCCACCGTAAGCTGGGTAAAAATGCGAACAAGTTGCTTCGGCCCGTCACATAGTTTATATTTGTTTTATTTTTTAACCGCGATTCTTACTACCCATTTTTGTTATACGTTTATGTACCAGCTACGCTAATGGGTTAAAGTTTAGGAATAATGAATTTAGAGGAAATGTATTCGCATTTGCATAGAAGTGTAGTGGGAAACCCTTTAGGAAAAAACACCTTCAGTACATCCCACCGGGGTAGAACTACGATCTCACCGTCATCGGAAGTCTAGCCTATTGCTAGAGTGACGATTTAGACCATGCGGCCACCGAAGCGGGTTATCACATAGTTTGATACAAAGCAGTAGCAAGAGTTGATGTTCTGTGAGGGAGGTAAGCCGGTTTTTCAAACCCCCTTCATTCCCCCCTTTCCCGAAGATCAAAATCCACCAATCACACTGCACGTCTGGATTATAAACATTGTAATTACACTAATGGGGGAGCGATGAGTAAGGTGGGATTATAAAAAGAGAAATTTTCCCATACATCTGTGATTTGTTTTGCTATAAAAAAATTTAACTTAGCTGTCATAAGGAATGCAACATCGTTTTTAAAAACATCGATATTCTCACGATAAAAACATCGATGTTAAGAAACATCGGCCATAAGAACGATACATCGATGTTTTTCCGATGTTTTGAAATATTATAGAAAAGTGACCTCACTTTATGACTTGTGACTGTTACCATCACACGGTTTAAAGTGAAATCACAAGACCTCCAAAAACGCGCGTAACTCAATTGAAATATATATATAAAACAATAAAGAGATTTACTCCCAATATAATATCACTATTAACACTTCTGAAATTTAAAAACCACTCAAAACGGCGAATCAAGCACTTTTAGGTTAGGTACGCAAGGTATCAAGTCAACGCGTGTTGACATCAAAACATTCACAAACTGAATGAATGAATGTAGGAGGAAGGGAGATGATTGAACGATGTTGATGTTTAGTCATTTGTGGGCAATGTATCGCTCTTCCAAACATCGATGTATCGTTTGAATCCCTAGGTGTCATTCGTTTTCGTCTCCGCAAAGTAAGAGAATACGCTGGGTTTGTTTAGGGTGGGGGGGGGGGCTAGGGTGGTTCTAGTAAACCGTTCAAGGTGGGATTAAAGGGTAATCGAGTTGATTTAAGTATATTTGTAGTTTTTATAACAAAATTTAATTGGGTAGGGGGGGAATCATTTAAAAGTTTTGTTTTAATTTCTACATAAAACAATCTTATTCGTTTTTGAATGTTTATTGAAAGCACAACAGAATTTTACATGGGCTTGTATATTCAATTGAAAGGTTTCTGATCAAATGCAAGTGTGTGCATGACAGATATTTAAGAAGTGTTGAAATTACCGGGATGGCCACTCTAGATTCAAAATAAAATTCAAGCATAATTCCAGGTTTTCCTGACAAAAAAATTCGATTTTTTAATAGGCTTTTCCTCAGGTTATGATATTTTGACAAATTATTCTTAAGTTTTTGTTTTGTAAAAAGGTTTAGGAAACTCCAAATTTTAGTACTTAGCAAGTAGTGTTTCATATGCCCCACCAAGATATTTGTTATGCTCCACTACCACGAAGTTTTCAAAATTCGGCTAGTCCTAGAAGCAGTTTAAAGTGGTCCTTACCTGGAAAACTTCAATAACTAAGATGTCCCTATAAATATTAAGTATTTAGCGTAACCCTCGCCCTAAAATTCTAGATGCACAAAATTCAAGACAAATTTTATTTAATTTGGGTAAAAAAAACTTTAAACATACACACAACCTTAATATAGGTCTAATCGGGAATAATCAACAAAGCTGGTTCACCTGAAATTGCCTTTGCGAAAAAAAAAAGTGTGACACGAGTTAATGTGAATATAATTGAAGACTAAAAACTTTGCCACAGAGAACAGTTTCTACCTACCCTCCTGCCCTCTCCCATAAACCAGCCCCCAGCACACACACACACACACACACACACACACACAAAATAAACCAATCAGATTCTGACCAACTGCAGTACTCGCGTGGAAGCAAAAATTTGTAAAAGGGGTATTAGAAAAGGGGAAGAGGAGGAGGGACCCGGGGGTTGAAAAATCATAGCTGGTCTCTCCCTCTAAATCCCCCTCCCCTTTTTTCCCCAATCATCTCAAGGTGTAAGGACCCTACAATGGATATTACCAACTTTAGACATTTGGTTTATATCCTTTTACTTTTTTCCATTCAAATGACTTGTTGCAATTTATAAATACTCTCATCAGGGTGATAAGAGTGGTCTGACGCGCATTAGTCTCATTAGTGGAGGGCGGGACTGGGGGGAAAGGGGCAAGGTGATAATTCCCTTCCTCCCTTGAATAAACTTTACCATCCATATATATTTTAATCTATGAAATTATGTAATGAGCTGAAAAATGGCTCTATCACATATTTTGCAGTTAAAAAAAAGGCATCTAATTTTCAAAGAATGTGCTAGGGAAAGACCATTCGAAATTGCTTCCTAGGGGTATAAATAATAACTCGCTTTGCTCATTGGGGACTCCACCCCCAAAGCCCCGGTGAGTTTTCTTTGCAAGTGGATGTAAACTAATGTAATTCCAGAGCCGTTATTTGATAGTTCTTACCGTTTAGCCACAAGAGATCTTTGGGTAAACAATGTCAGCGAGTGAGTTAACCGTGTGGCTTTATAGTAGTTTAATATAATACAAATTTACGGGGAAAGACCATTCCAAATATCTTAGAGAGGCATATGTTGATATTGTATTATATGACACTTATTATGTACATAGTTACACTCTTTATTATGTATTATCAATAGACCATGCCGTATACGCTATCATTGGAGGATTTATCCAATGATATTGACTGTTTACAGGTTTATCATTTCATCCAAAATTGTTAAAAATTCAATTAATGTTTCATTTATTGGGGTAGTTTAACCCTCTTCGCTTAACACTTCCTAAAAAGCTTCTGAGAGGTTTCAATTCTCCAAAATTTACCAGGAGAGATCGGCCCCAAATAGCTTTTAGAAAACCCATATTAGACTTGGAGGCTTTTCAAATAGCACCTTTTTTAAATTTATAAAATGTACTGCCTTGGACAATTAATAAGGCACCACCGACAAAGACTCTCGTATTGAAATGGATTACGATTACGGGAATATCAAAGTTCGAATCCCGGTCAAATGTACTGAGGATGATCGCTAGTGACAATGGGGTGAGGTGTTAAGTGGCACAAGTTCAAATATCAACCCGTTGCACTGGGTGGGAGTAGATATTCGAAATGGAAAAAAAAAAATCAGTTATTTTATTCTTGTGGGGGGGATCCAGTTATTTAAATGGAACGAACACAATATAAACGGTCCAAATTTAATGTCTTTCTTCTCACACTCACGTATCGACTACAGCGCTTATAGTGGTCGAATGTGTCCCTTATGTCGTGTATGCTGTAGACATGATATGTTAAATTTTATATTCATAATCAAAGCCTTTACGATTACATCCCCTTCTCCCGGGAATCAATATTTGAACATTTTAACGAAAGATTTTCATCTCTAATTGTCGGTGTTTGATGACAAATTGGAGACGGCTGAATTATATCCATTCAGACATTTCTTAAAAAAAGAACCCCATATAAAAAGTCTGATTTGTATCCATTCTCATAATATCCACAAAATCCTGAATTATATACATTCTGAATGGTCTCTATTCAGACATTTTCTTAAACAAGCACCACAAATAAAAAAATCTGATTTGTATACACTAGATATATTTGCATTATATCTACAAAATCCTGAATTGAATCCATTCTGATTTGTATCCATTTAATTGCGGTGCCACTTGTATGATAGATGACAGCAGCAGAGATTCTCCTTAACTCATTCCGTGTTTACTAAAGAGCAGCACAACACTATCACTATGTTAATATTTAAAAAAAGATAAATACTTATTCGTATTTTTTTTAAAGAATAATTAAAGGGTAGTCTACTTTACAAATGATTGATTTTTAAAAATAATTATGTTCTAGTTTAAAATTGGTACATGGGGAAGCATTTCTTAAAATAAATTAATATTTTAAATAGTTTGAAAAATTTAATATTTCAGGATCCCGAAATTTCATTAAAAATGTGTTGACGCTTGAAAGATTAAGTTTTTGTTATATATAATATATGTCCATCTACTAGAAAACAAAATATGTTGATAATCAGCTGTTTTAAGTTAGCGTTGCAATGGATCATGGGTCAATACAAAGCGTGTGAATTGCTCCACCACTGAGGCAGATTTCGCTTTCTAATCTCGGCGAACGTGTGAATCAAGCTTTAGTAATAGCAAATTTACTGCAGTAAAATGCTCCAATACTGATTACTTCATGGGAAGCTTCTTAAAGTTTTACACAAAGAAGAAATGTTTCAGAATCCTTCTTCTATAACCTTGCTTGGCTAGGCTTGCCTCTAATATGTTGAGATAAGGGTATTAATAAAAAAAATAGGATCCATCATGGGTTTTTTTTCCATCGAATCTTTTTAGGAGCCGAGTAATCAAATTAAAACCACCTCCATATTTTAAACAGCGTTTTTCAACCGTTGTTCCGTGGCAGTTTGAGTTGAGTTTGGGGCAAGATCTAAAAGAAGCTAGAAAACAATTTGATGAATAGAAAGATATATCCTTGAAAAATTCGTAATCAATATTATTGTCAAAAATAGTACATTGATTAGAATTTGAGCTATTTATCACTAAGAAAATGTTAATACAGTAGTGACTATCAGGCCTAAAGTGGCGGCACTCCACGACGGATGATGGAAAAGCCGGATAGTACGGAACCCGAATTTAGATAATGTTCAGTCTGAGTTTGTTTCATATAGCTTCGCCTCGCGCACACACAGCTTCTGTTTCCAGCCAAATCAAACCAGTGCTTCTCTCTCCACCGGCCAAGCAAATGCGACTGCAATAGTAGGCCTACTGTTATATACGCAAACCGCATGCATAGCAATTATGCTCTGTCCAATGTAACAGTTGTTAGGTGTTTTCGTACGATATTTTTTAAATTAATTACTAGTGGATACGTACCGGTTTATTTTAAAACGCACTTGTTCACACTGAGAACCGGGCTGGATATTCGCGAATCTAGGGAACTAGTTTTTTTTTTTTAAAGATTAGTCTCTCCTGAAAAAAACCCCGATGGTGTGCCTTGACAATTTTAGCGCGTTGTTCAGCGTGTGCGTGAGTTGAGAAAGGTTGAAACTCTATATGCTAACGAAAGCCTTCTCTAAGTATGACGCAACTACTCTTACTACTACTACTCTTTGCAATCAACCATGCAACAAACGCTCGTCGAGAAATGATAAGAGCCGCAAAAATAAAAATAAAAGTTGAAAAGTTGGGAAGGTAGGTGAAAAGCGAAAATACTCCCTTCATCTTCCCGTAAACATCCAACCTGCCAAGTATATCACCTCATAATCAAATGAGGCACTAATTAAAAGCAAGAGCGGAAAGCCAACTTTTTTTCCCTCCTCCCCATCCAACGGTATACATTTATTTGTATGTGTGTGTTTGTATTCTACGCCCCGCGAGAAAAATCGATTCCGGAGTGCAGTTTTCTGCATGAAGAGATTTCCCATTGGCTTTAGTCAACGCTGAAGCCGGTCTCGCATGGGAGGTGGAAAATAACAGACGAGGAGACCGTGGAACCAATGAGCGCTGCCGGGATCATTATTAACTTAACGTTCACGTAGCCTAAAGAAACATTATGATCATGATTCAAATAATGTAATTAGCAGCTAGAGCAAAGAAAAGACAAAATAAATTAAATGTTACAAATTAAAAAAAGAGTTAACTAAAATGGAACAAGAACAGTTAAGGTTGATTACAATGATCAAGTTTCAAGTACTTGCTTAACTGGAGCTTCTGAGGTTAAGTGTAACAAGAAGCAACGACGTTTCGTTACCCGCGAAACGTGGACAAACTACAGTAGCCCCATGGCTTCTTTGGTGCTGACTGACAACTCACAGCTGACTTCTCTGACAGTCAACATTTAGGTACATACCTAAATTTTAACTGTCAGAAGTGACAGCTGTTAAACACATGTTTTTGCAGAACATATGGTTCGGTGTAGGGATACATGATTTGGTCTGATAACTTTTCAAAGCTTTTATCTGTCAGCTGTGAGCTGTCAGTCAGCACCAAAGAAGCCATGGGGCTACTGTAAGTGAAATCTCCCTTAACGGATACCTAAGAATAGAGGATTCTTCTTTATAACGGACAGCTTAAATTTCCCCGGCAAAATAACATGGACTCTAACGGTGGAACAAACCACCTCCCAAAAACGGACACTGACATTCAGTGGCGGCTCGTGTATAGGCACTGCGGAACTGGAGCACCCCCCTATTTTCACTTGATATTATAGATAACATTTAATACAATGATACCCTTTTTTCTTTAATTCTTTCTTCATTTTTGTAGTACCATATATATTCCTTAAGCTTGATGTCAGTACTTCAGTAGCCATTCCCCAGTTTATGAAAAAGATACAAAAATATTTGTATGGAACTGTGCGCTTCACAGTGCCAGCGAAGTGGTGTTTGACTGTTGTGCGCATGCGCACATTGGAGGGGGTGAGGAGGAAGGTGGTACTACCAGATAGAGAGAACACTGTTGCTCTCGCAGCTCTGGTGTGATTGTGGAAGGAAGTTTTTTTTTACTCAGCGTGTGTTGTGCTTAAGAACAGTACCATATTTTTTAATGTGATAAAGTGTAGAAGAGTGAAGAGTTAAATTAATCTGTTTCCAGCTTTTCTATTTGATTCATATTTTTCGGTTCTTTTATTTAACAGAAAGCCTAAATGAGATTGCAGTACTTTAAATGGAGATAATTTTCCTCAATAGTTAACCAGAGATCAAGGAGAAAATTATTGAACTTTTTGCGCAAATTAAAACAAGAAGAATGGATTTCATTTTTAAATGGATAGATCAAGCTTGAACTGTAACCATTTAAGTTAAAGTAATTAAAAAAGGTTTGTTATTTTTTGTTAAGATTTTATCAAGTCACTGAATAAATTTTCTTTTTATGTTTTTTTTTTCCTTTCACACAATTTTAAAACAAAGGCTAAAAATTTTCTGGAGCAGCACCCCCACTAATTTTAGCTACGAGTCGCCACTGCGGGACACTGCTAAAGAGTGATATCTATGGACAATACTTTCTTAACATCAGTACATAATATAATACAGTATTTGACTGTAAGAATGTCAGATATGCCAATGTCTCACGTGAAGTATCAGCCTACATAAAAGTGACTACAGTACTTCCAAGGTCGTTTCTCCCCCTCTTCCGAGCCATCAGCGGGAGTTGTTCCAGCAGTTTAATCTGTGCTCGTGCGCACATATAAAATTGTACTGTTCAACATTTCATTTTGCGTGTGGTCCTGTGTATTATGCAATCTATAGAGTAAGCTATGTACAATATTTATTCATAAGTCTTAATAAAGCCTGAATACAATACTGAACAGTGCAGTAATTAGATTGTTGTAGTTAATTTTTTTTTTTAAAAGGACACTATTTTTTTTTAAATTTAGCATCGCGTCTTACTACCCGTTAAGATTATACGCTTGTGTACTAATTACGCTAATGATTTAAATATTAGGAAGGCTATATCGAGAGGAAGTGTACCCGCATTTGCGTGGAGAAAGAAATAGTAGAAAACCATTTTGGAAAAACCACCCTCAATTTATCAGACAGAAGGAAGGTGTATGCTACCAACAAAACATTGTATATCGAAAAAGTCGTCTGCACACAATAAACACACGAGATACTAAACAACCGCTGTGACGTTTCTCGCAATATGATTGGCCGGCAGGAAAGTGTGGTACACTTCACGTTACGTGAAAGTTCTCCCATGGATAACGCTTTCGCTAAGTGAACGTCACGTCAACGTTAAGTCAAGCGCATCGCGATGTCTTCCATTTAAAAAAGACGAGGAGAATATTTACCTTACATTACATCATTTAGTGAACGTTACATTAATCTTGATCCCTGCATAAGGAGCCGTTTTGAGACACCTTAGTGCTAATTGCAATATTTCTTTTATCAGTTTGTAATTAAAATAAGGATAACTTACTATGAGATGTCTAATGGTATTAGGATATTTATGAACCAAATAATCGTAAGGCAAAGGCTTACAAATTAACTTAACTCTTAAGAAATTCAGCCCCCTTACCCCTCCAACCTTCTGACTCTCATTCCAAATTATTTAACTAATTTGAGGAATTTAACGTGCACTTTCTGAACCAATTATTATATTAGTACACAATTATTTCTACAAGCGAGAGCGAAAGAGAAAACACGTTTTGTCGGGAAAGATGTTTTCAAATACCTTTCAAGGTTCTTTTACATGCCACAATCGATAAGGGATCAAAGGCTTTACTTTCCCTCCGAAGGAAGGTGAGCTACGAATTTTTTAATCGCTCAAAAACAATCCATAGATACCGGCTGAGTTTGAACCCACGAACATCAGGTCCTGAGGCAAGCAGTTTACCCCAAGACCACTGAGGCCGACCCCAAGACTGTCAACTTATGGCTGAGTAGATTAGGTCTCAATTTCACAAGAGATTTATTTTTTGGACGTGACTCAAGTTGGCCCGCCACATTGCTGAAATTTTTTTTTGTCTAATCTTTGGTGCTCTATTTGTGCTCATATGTGCCCGAACATGAACATTTGTGCTGTGAAACTGGCTAATTTAAAAAATATTTAATGTGGCGGGCCAACTTGAGTTCAAGCTAGCCAACCACATATTGAAAAACTGCTGAATTTTTTTTTTGTCTAATCGTTTGTGCTCTATTTGTGCTCATATGTGCCCGAACATGAACACTTGTGCTGTGAAACTGGTCAATTTAAAAAATATTTAATGTGGCGGGCCAACTTGAGCTCAAGCTAGCCCAACACATATTGAAAAACACAACACAACCAAATTTATTTAAGTCAATCCATTGTGCTCCGTTTGTGCTCATATGTGCCATAAAATTAGAAAATCTAGAGAACATTTAATGTGGCGGGCTAACTTGAGCATTCCCTATATCATAACCTGTAGAAAAATTGAGTTCAAGCTGGCCCGCCACATTTTTAAATATCAATGTAACAAAATTCTGTTTTCACCATTCGATTAAGCTTCGTTTGTGCTCATATGTGCCCGAAAATGAATATTTGTGCTCCAAAATTAGGCATGCTATATAACTTTCAATGTGGCGGGCTAGGTTGAGCCTTCCCTATACAATAACATGTAGAAAAATTGAGTTCAAGCTGGCCCGCCACTTTTTTTTAAAACAATGTAATAAAATTCTGTTTTCACCACTCGATTAAGATTCGTTTGTGCTCATATGTGCCTGAACATGAACGTTAGTGCTGTGAGCCTAGGCCTTTTATATAATATTTATTGAAGGCGATTCAACTAGAAATCAAGTTAGCCCGCCACATATTGAAAACAAAACATAAAAAAAAATTGTTTTCGCCATTATTTTGTGCTTAGTTTGTGCTCATATGTGCGCGAAAATGAACTTCTGTGCTCTAAAATTAAGGATGCTATATAAAATTAAATGTGGCGGGCTAAGTTGAGCCTTTCCTATATCATAACCTGTGGAAAAATAGAGTACAAGCTGGCTCGCCACATTTTGAAATATAAATGTAACAAAATTCTGTTTCCACCATTTGTTTGTTCTTCGTTTGTGCTCATATGTGCCAGAACATAAACATTAGTGCTGTGAACCTTCGCCTTTTATACATCATTTAATCAAGGCGATCCATCTAGAGCTCAAGCTAGCCCACCACATATTGAAAACCAAACATAGTAAAATTCTATTTTCACCATTATTTTGTGCTTAGTTTGTGCTCATATGTGCCCGAAAATGAACATTTGTGCATTAAAATTAAAAAATCTAAAGAACATTTAATGTGGAGGGCTAACTTGAGCATTCCCTATATCATAACCTGTAGAAAAATTAAGTTCAAGCCGGCCCGCCACCTCTTAGATATCAATGTAACAAAATTCTGTTTTCACCATTCGTTTAAGCTTCGTTTGTGCTCATATGTGCCCGAAAATGATGGATTCACACAAGTTAGATTATTATTATTACTACTACTATGACGCGTTTAATCTTTGGACAAGTCCTAGCTGGATCGCCTTGATTAAATGATATCTAAAAGGCCTAGGTTCACACCACTAACGTTCATGTTCAGGCACATATGAGCACAAACAAAGCTTAATCGAATGGTGAAAACAGAATTTTGTTACATTGATATTTAAAAATGTGGCGGGCCAGCTTGAACTCAATTTTTCTACATGTTATGGTATAGGGAAGGCTCAACCTAGCCCGCCACATTAAGTCATATAGCATGCCTAATTTTAAAGCCCAAATATTCATTTTCGGGCACATATGAGCACAAACGGAGCACAATGGATTGACTTAAATAAATTTTGTTATGTTGTGTTTTTCAATATGTGGCGGGCTAGCTTGAGCTCAGGTTGGCCCACCACATTAAATATTTTTTAAATTGGCCAGTTTTACAGAACAAATGTTCATGTTCGGGCACATATGAGCACAAATAGAGCACAAACGATTAGACAAAAAAAATCAGCAATGTGGCGGGCCAACTCGAGTCACGTATTTTTCGGTCGTGCTATGAACGTTCTGGAAACCCATGTTGACTATTTCACGAATGTTTAAAAATAAAAAATAAACAATTTCCTGAACGTCAAAAGGAAACAACGTGTGGTGATATTTTTTTAGTCTCTAAACACCCAATGTTGACTGTTTTCTGAACATCTGAATAAGTTGAGGAGTCTATCAAACCGAGGAACAAGGTGCGCTCAGAAACCATGTGTATACAAGTCGTTGAAAATACTTAGGCAAGTTTTTAAAGTGTGCTAGGGCGAGCACATTTACAAGGTCACCGGATGGTGAAGTCACAATAATATAACGTGGTATAAACAAAAAATAAAACGTGTAGGATTTAGATGAGTTGTCGATGACGTGCATTTTATCAGTACGGTTGATTTAGGTTCGCTGATTCGCTATTACTATGAAATGTTTGTAATTAGTATATATACAATAATAATGCTTTTAAAAATAGTTTGAAGGTAATTTCCCTTTAATTTTGCACTTGAATGACGTGGCGCAAGTTGTCGACACCGACTTCGGGTGGTAATTTTTTTTTTGTAAATAATATATATCTATTTTTATAAAATATAGGATAAAAGAGTTGACACCACCTTTGATAAAATGTGTGTTAGTCTAATACTTATTACATAAAATCACATTTAATTCAAACTTGATCAATTTATAACAAAAATTTAAACCAATCATGCCAAAAATATTTACGAAAGACCTATGTATTATTAAAAATTTTTTGTCACCAATGTCGCTCCATTAGTTAAAAGAAAAAGAAAAACACTTTAACCATTACCTTAATTAAGGAGTTTTAATGTTTAAATATTGGACATTTTTAACTGGTTGGCATGTAAAGGTTACTTTAAGATTTCGCAATTTTCTTTGATAAAAAAAACGCCTTTAAATGTTTAATAAAAGATTTGTAAAAATATATTATTTTATAAAATATCTTTGATAGATCCAAAGAAACATATTTATTTAATAAAATAAATGTGACTGTATTACAGCCGCTAGACAGATGCTCTGAGTGAAGTAACTCTCGCATATTTTTACCGTTTGGACCATTTTTTTCAGGTTTATGCAGGGGGAGTTTTTGGTCATAAAGAAACACCAGACCCTAGGTTACCCATGACGATAAAAGCTTACCTTAAGGAGAACGCTTAACGGAGCGTGTTTGCGCGGAAGCAGAGCAAGAAAAACGTTTGGGAAGAATCACTCTCAGCAGACCCGACCGGGATTCGAGCCTCGGACTCCCCATCATTAGCAGGCCAGTCCAACACGAGTGTGACGCCTTGGACCAATGGCTTGCAACCCCTCAAGTATGTAAGAGAGAGCCGTTAATTTCATTTATATGGTGACATGGGGTTTTTAAACAAAATCCTTCAGTGGGGTCTTAGCCACAAAAAGGTTGCATATCAGTCACTACCTTAGACCAGGGGTCTCCAAACTTTATGCTTTGCGGGCCACATAATATATTTACACATTTTTGCGGGCCAAAGTAAAGTTCACCTGTTCTTCAGGTAGCATTATTTTTGCCCTGAATACCTTGACATGCGCAAATAGATCATAACTAAAATTTGTTTCAACATGAAAATTTAGATACAAGTCATAGCATTGCCAGTCACGCCTGTAAAAAATGCCGCTTTTCAAGGCCAGTTGGCGTTTGATTCTTCTATGTGAGAAATGAATCAATTTATATGTAATAAGTTATATTTATAATATTTAGTCAATATACTTACTTGTTTTTTAATTAGGTAACATCTTTCAGAACTTTGCTTTGATAACCCTCTGCCGCGAGACTTGGGGCCACCTAAAAATCGTCAAAGTCAAGCCGTTCTGTTGTCGATATAAGGAATGGAGCCTGCGACTGAAAATGAGGGTTTGCAATTCCGACAGCACTCTGGCTTGGTGTCACGGGGGAAGCACGCGTGCGGACAGAAACTGGACATGTCAAATAAACTGCGTGGTTAGTAAATAACGAAGAGAAACAATTAATTTGTTTTTTGATAAAATCTTGGAACGGGCCGGATATAATCTTGTAGCGAGATGGATGTGCCCCGCGGGCCGTAGTTTGGAGACCCCTGCCGTAGACCATTCGACCACTGAGGACCGTGTTATTTCAAAAATGGTTTGATATTTAAAAGATCGATCACGCCAAAAATGGTGATGAAATGTGTCGACATGTCCTTATAGGATTAAAAATCCTCAGTCTAAATAATAAAAAAAGACCAATTATTATTAGATGAGACAACGTTACAAATGAAATTTCTCAGTTATGTGATTAAAGTAAAATGGTTAGTTAACGTATAGTAGGATTCTGTGTAGGACAGTTCAAAAAGTTATTTAAATATAAGTTAATTTTAATATTTATACGTTGAGTCAGATGATCTATAGCTGTTAGCGTTGATTCATATTAGGGGAAATTAGCCTAATATCGCACCCATTTTAAAAATATTAATTTATGAATCCATTGGTCTCTAAAAATAAACAATTACCATTGTTTTGGTTTTATTTGTTAGTGCCCTAGCGTATTGCAATGGTTCATTTTGGTTTTATATGTATATAAAAATTAAAAAAATTAAATACAAAAAATATCAATTTCTGGTTTAAGAAAAATAGTGTTCCTAATTTCGCACAGGTTGTGCGATATTAGGCTCTCAATTATGTTACCTTTCAAATTATGTTAGGCATGGTAAATAAAAGTCAAGCAAGCATTTAGTTCTAAGAAACTGTTTTAATATTGCCATTGTGTTTAAGAAAATGTTGTATTACAAAATTATATAAAAATATATCAAAATTAATAAGTCTTAGAGCTCATAAACATTATAGAAATTTTCACATGAAAAACTCATTTCAATTTTTTACCCCCAGCTTTGAGCATCTAAGCTTCCAAACAAGTCACAGATAAATGATTTATAATCGTCTGTCCCTTAGCATTGCTCATGGCATCAAACACGACACTTGGTGCAGATAATCCATTGTTCTCCCCCACCCCCCCACCCCCCCACCCCCCTGTCTGTTGAATATGACTTGTTACAGTAAGGACATTCACAATCATCTTCACTGTCCTCTTCATCTGTGGATACAGTCAGAGGCTCAGCCAACTCTTCTTCACTTGATTCTGAAGATAACACTTTCAGTTTATTCCTTTTCTTTATTGCATTTGTTTCCTTTCTTTTGCCTTTTGGAACTTTAGTCTTCTTGCTAGCTCGTTTTATCCTTTCAGATGTTGATTTTATCCCTGGTTTCTT
>CABEEJ010001138.1:145643-178398 GCA_901482245.1 Timema douglasi | reverse complement strand
ATCGCATGAATACTAATATTTAATATTTATAGATGAATTAGTATTAGTAAACAATTGTTGAATTGTGTTGATTTTAAGGGAACTTTTAAGTATTTTATATAGAGTATGCATATACCTACGCTAAAATACCAGCTTTATCAAATAGGTATAGTATTAAAGATACTAAATTTCAATTTTCAAAATTTTATTTCAAAAAGTGTGGCCTACAACTAGATTCGGAAAACGTAAAAATTGAAGTTTCTTACCCTCATAGCTCTTGAACAAAAGTAGATAAAAATATATTTATGGTGTGTAACATTTCATAGAATAAAACTCTTGAATGGCGAAAAAAAAATTCCTGTACATATGACCTTAAGTAAGAGGGGGCCAAATCTAAAGAACTTTACTCATACATATTTACCTTTTGTTGTTAAATATTAAAAAGTTGATAATTTTTTTGTATAAATATACTCATAAAGATGTGGAGAATTGATAGAAACAAAAATTATATTATTTACATTCGAAAGTATTTGTCAATATCGCATTAAAAAAGTAACACTATTTGTTTAGTTTTTTTAATGGCACTTGTCACAAAAGAATTAAATTATTCATAGAAGACTGAAACTGCTCATATCCTGACATGTTAAACTCTCTTAATAATTAATATGACTACACCATAGCTTGGCAGTAACACTCAATATGTTGCTGCAAGTAATATTGCTAGAGTAATTTAATTAAATAATATTTAGTGATAATAGGTAATATCAATAATTGTCTTGGCGTTTAAGTCAAATATAGCATTTGAAAAATGTCTACTTGAAGGCTAGAAACAAAACTGGGACCATTGTAAAGATGGTAGTACCAAAGTACTTTGCTTGACTCTCATTTTTTAAATAATAAAACCGATATTGAAACTTTATAGACTGTATGCAAGAACAAAATGAGTGAAAAGGTGAGTGGTATTGATTTGCCTCGGTATTGAGCCTTCTGCAAGAATGTGCCCTCTAAGATAGCTAATTAACACCCCTCACACTTTCAAATCTAAATATTTTTTTTTTAAATCCACTCAAAAACCACACTTCTCATTTACTCTTTACCTTTGCTTATATCATTCTTGCACTCTGCCATATCCCTTTATTAAGGAAAGGCTCTAATTTTTGTCTTTAGACAAAGGACCCTAAATGCTACTCATCAGGATTAAATAAAAAAAATCCCCTAAGATGTTATTAGCTAGGAGATAAGACTGATTGATGCCTTAGTGCTCTCATACATCAATCCTTTAATTATATTGAAATATTTTCATAATAAATAGTTGAAAACAAAACTCACATAAGTGACAAGGTACAGCCATATCAAAAATTACACAAGTGAATCTCCAACCAATTATTTCATAGTCTATTAATCTCACAGCTTGAAGCTGACCCCCATGAAGCCATAATAATATGAAAACAGAACACAAATTTTAAAACATTATGCACGCATAAAAAGCGTCTAGAACCTTCATAGACACATAAAAAGTGTCTGCAAATACTTCATTCACTTTTTTATAGAACAATCCTAATTCTTGCAAATGGAAAGCAAATATACTTTGTTCTGAATTTAAAATGTCTTGAACATTTTCCTATGATCTTATGCAAAGTGAATATCACAGTCTTCCATTAAACTAAACTTTAAGACTGGCTAAAATCTTATTGAAAACACTAAAATATTAAACTAAAAAATAATAATAATAACAATAATTATTATTATTATGTCATATTAAATATACAGAGTGGGCTAAATAAAACTGACCGCAAGTGATGTAAATTGAGCCATGATTCTGTAACACCACCTTTATTCTCCCTAGAATAAAGGCGGGTACACGAGATTTAATTTTAAATCTAAAATACCAAAAAACAAATAAACCATAAATGCAGAGGAGCCGATAGGACCGTCATATGGCAAAAAGGCCATACTCCGGCATATAGGTCATTCTGCTTCCATGAACCCACTCTACAAATATAATTTATGGGACTAAAAATTTAGCCGATATCAGGGTAGAGGACTGGGACATATTTCATTCAATTAGATCCTATACTGGACTACTATAAGAGGAGAGAAGCATTAATATAAGATATGAAATAATTTATTTTGATAAAGAGCAGATAATTCATACTATGATAAAAAAAAGGTTAAAATTAAGCAATAAGAAAAAATTTATAAAAATAAACATATATGTATATTTGAAAAACAATTTAAATTTTTTTTTTACAATCCCCCCCAATTAGAAGGAAGAATATAAATTTATATAATATACACTATATATGAAATATAACAACAATGGGTCTCAATAATCACCCAAAATTAAATAATAATATATAAAATCATTAGAAAAGTAATAACGATGGGTCTGCACAATCACCCTGATTTGAATACTAGTATCAATACAAATGTATAGCAGTAGAAAATCTAATAACAACAGGCCTCAGCGACCACCCTCAATAGTATTAAAGCTTGTTTATAATAAATACAGTAATGTTCTTTTCTCGTCAAAATGAATATACGTTAGCACAATTAAACATATTACCAAAGGGGATAGCCAAAAAAAAGAAAAAAGTAATAACCTAATTTACTGCCAGATGGGCTATAAGTTTTTTAAAAGTTTTTTTTACCTAAATCTAGCATTTACAAAACCTCGACATCTTATGCCTTACGGGGTATGAGTATAACAGACCATACAAAAAACTAGTGATTTAATTGTAGCAACATTTGCTGGACGGGCCATAATATTGAAATATGTAATATTTATATAAAGCTAATACATTAAAAAAAAAGAATGGTGTCTCATGCCATACGGGGTATACATTATGTGCAATAATAGTCCTACTCAAAAAATCAAAACTCCAAAAGGAAATATCACAACCATTTCCCTGATATTAGTCCGAGAAAATGAAGCTAACACGTGAGTCCAAAAAAGAGACTTCGCTTTTATTTGCAAACGTATTAAACCTGTTAACATAATTTACCATAATTAATCCCATCTATAAAAAAATCAAGGTTATATACATTATCCCCAACAATGATTATATAATTTAAATAAAATAATATTTATTGCCAAAAAGGAATTTTGAGGATATAAAAGCTGAAATGTAATTTATACCTTATGAACATCCTTGACACCCAGTTGTGTCAAAGGACGGTATCCTGACAAGCGTGATTACCATATGCACAGCACAGATATATGTGAAAGCTCTAGCTCTGAGAGGGGGGGAAGAGGGGTTAGCACAAACAAAGGAGAACAAGAAACAAAGAAGAGTGGGACAGGGTGATAATACAATGGGTAGAAACATAGACAAGCTCGGCGAATGATCTAGAACGTGCGCAACTTTTATCGTGGAGTGAGGTGCTTGTGGGGGGAATCGACTGGAGGAGGCACAACAAGCAAAATGGGGCCTAAATGAGTTGACTCCATCTATGTAGGTGTAGTTGAAATTATATTGTCCTTGTTTATTGTTTTTTGCTTTTAAATCTTGTAGCTTTTATACGATAAACGCTATACTTCATCTGTTGGAATGAAGAGAAATGTGTTTAGGAATCCCTCGCTAATTTTTTCGAAGAGCCACTGGGGGTAATGTACATTTTTACCCTTATTAAGTTGTTTTAATCCATGCACAACGCACAATAAGGTTTCATTTCCAATCTGTGAGTTGGGGGACCTGTTTTATTTGGCCCACCCTGTATATTACTACACTAATAACTAAACCTAACCTTTCTAACCTTTCATAATTTATATATTTATTACTAGGGTAGGCCTACTTACTAATAACTGAACCTGACCTGTCTTCATTTCATCAACAAATTAATAAAATACAAGTAAGCTATATGAGTGTTAGTAACAGGGTGAGGGAATTCGCTTCGGTGGCTGTGTATTCTACTCTTGCAGTAGACTAGACTGCTGATGGTGGTGAGTTCGAGGTTATAATCACAGTCAGATTTAAGCTTACTGAGGGTGTTTTTTTCAAAATTGTTCTCCCTTTCCCCCCACACAAATGCAAGTACACTTCATCTAAATGTAACCTTCCTAATCCCTAAAATCATACAGGTTACTAGTACATAAGTGTATAACCTGAATGGCTAGTAGGCGCGGTGTTGAAAAAAAATGATGAACGTGATAGAGTGGGTGTTTGACACAGATTGATCAGGGCAGACAAAATAGAACTCCACCGCTGATTTGAGTACATTTTGAATTCCGCCTTGGTTTAAGACAGAGTAGAGCTCTCTGTGGATTCACACACTCGCTGTAAAACAAGAGCAGTGCTGATATTTCACCACCTGACAGCTCTAATCCAATCACAAGAAGTCCGCGTGACCAGCATAGCCTGCACTGCTCAAGTAGAGATATTTTCAACTTTTCCACCACTTCTATAAATAACCACCCAGAAGACCTGATCAGCGCATGCGCAAACTTCCAAATATGGCGTATCTCAAAAGTGATGATTTAAAAACATTTTATTTGAATCCTTGAGGTTTATTGATGACAAAATCAAACCCAGGCAGTAAGTGAAACATCACCTTTTATTTTATATACAGTAGTTTGCACTGATTGTAATATTTACTTTTTATGTTTGACATTTCAATGTATCACGAGTAAACAAAAATTCCCATTTTTTCATGAGTGTGTGTGAACAGTAGTTTTCAAATTTCAGCATACATGTGAATTTACCTTTATGCGCTGACTGGCCACACTTTGAGCTGTAGCTCAGGCAGTGTTAACTTGGCGATGGTTGAGGGAATACAAATAAGTAGTTGTCCAAGGCAACAGACAAATGATATACCCAGACACTCAGCCTCCAGGTTAAAATGGTTGTGCTCCTTTTGGCAGATTGAGTCCTTCAACACTAGGATCGCTGCAGTTAGTCCTATCATTACCCAGCAGTGACACTAGTGAAGCCCAGTGTTTTTGAAAGACTCAAGCTGGCAAAAGGAGCGCAGCCAAACCCCCATAAGGCTGAGAGAATGTTTCTCACTTGTCTGTGTTTGAGAATCAATGGCAAAAAAGTTATTATTGTTCTTGCAGTGGACTGAAATTTTCCACAAACACATAAACGTTTATTCTGGTGGAAAAAAGGATGTGCTCAGGGTGACAACTCAAGAAATTATAACCCAATATAACTATTTTAAAAATAAGTAAATAATTAATAAATGTGTTTAAAACACATGATTAGTATAAATTATCATACAAATTGGTACAATATTTTAATATACGACACGAAAATGTTGTTGCGTAGGAAATTTAAGAAAATAAAAAATTTTAGAAATGCAACCTCAATTTAAAATCACCTCTAAAATAAAAAAAAGTTTCAGGATTTAAGGTGCCACAGTTTCTATATTTGAAATTGCAGCTTGAGCACACTTAGTGGTGGGGATTGTAGTACTAGGTATCTACCACAACTCTACATAGTTGTGGAACCTGGTTCTTCTGGAAATCTTTAGATATTTGTCTTGGAACTTACATCACCTAGCCACATAAAATGCCACAGTTTCTATATTTGAAATTGCAGCATGAGCACACTTGACATGGCATGAACGGCATGAGCATCCAGGATGAAGCTGTCTGTGACAGTGAAAGCTTGTCCTTAAAAATGTGTTTGTGTATTTTTTAGTGTTCTATCTAAACAATTTCTACTCCAGTATCACCAAGGTAAATATGTTGTATATCCCACCTAATTTAAAACATAATCTGTATGGAAGTGATCTCTTCCTGTTAATCGGGTGATACAGTCAAATTTTCCTAGAAAGGACCTTTTAAAAGTACAATGATGTTTTTTAAAGCCAAAATTGATAATTTACTATATAATTAGGGTTATTTTATAGATGTTGATAAAATATATCAAAAGCGAAGGCTGCAGATCACATGACCTGATGCGTGAATGTGTGAAAGTAGAGCGAGTAACTTGTATTGTTATTGGTTGGCTTCCTCCGTGTGTGCGATAATTTTCACATGTCCCTGAAGGAGTTTGATGTTCACATCCAGAAAAGTGATGTAAAGGCTAGATATTTTCCAGGTGAATTTCAGAGGGAAAAGGTGCTGTGGTTTGTAAGGCAGGATTTTATTTTATTAGTGTTGGTCCAAATTTTGAAGATTTTGTTGATGTATCTGAACCATTAGAGTTAGGGGTTGTCTTTCCAGGAAAATGCTCAAGTCTTACCATACTTGTGTGTATACAAAGGGGCCAAATGTGTTATCTTGGTGGTGCCTTTTATTTATAAATATATTTTTTCCAAAATAAATCTAGAGTGATTCAACATCTCCAATATAAAATATCAGCAAGCTAGCCAGGAATGCAAAAGTAAGCTGTGAGTCATAAGGAGAAGTGTGTTGAGTTAATTTTCAATTGCTGTGAGTTCATGTGTGTGGGAAAAAATTCTGTAAAGAATGATTATATCAATTGAAACCAAGATAAAGTTCAATCACGGTAGGAGTTTACCTCTAAAAGGACTTTTTTCCCTACCAGGAATCTATTATATAGTAGGATATTGGTAAGAAAAAAGACCTTTCAGAGGTAAACTCCTACCGTGAATGAAGTATACCATCACCATCCTGTGGTAAAGGAGTGGTTGAGCATGGCACATCTGGAAATAGTTATGCACATGATTGAATGAAACCATTTGATAACTAATTTTCTCTTCTCATAAGTTGATAAATAATCGGAATAGAAATTTCAAACTCACTATAGCTTAAATAAAAGTTGATATACAAACAGGGTACCTTTCAGTCACAAAAGTAATAAAGTCATGAATTTACAAATTTTAATGTAACTAAAACATTGGACTATACAGTCCATAGTGTAGATATTGATTGCTCTAATATTTTGACATTTTGTTAAATATCTTTGTATTGGAACAATAATTCTGAATAGTACTGTAATAACATTTAATTTAATTTCTAGTAATATATAGAGGGATTAATAAAAACAATAATAAATTGAGTGATGCATTTTAAATCAGCAAAATGATTAAGTATGCAAGAGAATGATATTTTTGGCAGAACAAAACATACATTTTTGTTTAGCATTATTCAGAGATTAAAGGGGTAATAGGCATTAATTGTGCTCATTGGATCAAATAAAACTAACATGTAATAATTGTTAGAGTGATTCAGTTAGCATTTTTGCTTTCGTAAATTATTCTCCTATACAGCTATAACATATACTACCATAGTATATTTGGGTGAATATACTTAATATTTCAAATGATTTCTTGGTCATGAAACTTTTTCCCTCTTATGAAAAAGACATACAATTGGATCACTTGTTTGTGACAGACACCCTGCTAAATCATCATATTTGTTTTAGCTTTTTATTGATAATAAAGAAATAAGAAAAATTAAAGTTGGTACAAACAATATACAACTATTTTATCATCCCCTTAATCTCAAGAAAACAACATTCTCACACAATCTTCTTCAAGTTTATGTTGCTGACATCACCAGTCAATCTTGCTCTGCTTGACACTGGATTGTTCTGGTTTATAGCATTGTTCTTCCTGAGCCAAGATCAATAGGTACGAACCACAGGCGGGACTGTAGCGGCTTCTTGTGGGTCTAGCGTACAATCATTGACGGTGCGGTATGTGAACTTCACCTGTGGCATTTAATAGCACTAAATCAAAATTATAACATAATCCACCAAACTTCCTTTAATTTATCATTAATTTTAAATTACTAAATCAAATGTATAACATAATCCACAATACTTCCTTGGCTTTATCATTAATTTTAAATGACTAAATCAAATGTATAACATAATCCTCAAAACTTCCTTGACTTTGTCATTGATTTTAAATTACTAAATCAAATGCATAACATAATCCACACAATTTCCTTGACCTATCATCAATTTTAAATTACAAAGTCATATTAAACAACTCTTTACTACTACAATATAACTACCATACAGATTTACAAAGTTCACAAACTATAAAAATACAGTTAAATAATATAAGGTAATCACTATTTAAAGTTAAATTACCAATACACTATTTAAAAGAAAAGTAAATTTCCTTGACCTATCATCAATTTTAAATTACAAAGTCATATTAAAACACTCTTTACTATTACAATATAACTACCATACAAATTTACAAAGTTCACAAACTATAAAAATACAGTTAAATAATATAAGGTAACCACTATTTAAAGTTAAATGACCAATATACTATTTAAAAGAAAAGTAAATTTTAATTTGTCCACTAATGTGGAGTTTAATGTTGTCTTTTATTCTTTTTTTATGTATTTATTTGGAGTATTTAACATGCACTTTCTGAATTGAATGATTAGATCAACATACAGCTTACTAACCAATTTAATTCTAGAATAAACACAAAAGCTGTCCACCAACTGTATTTTTAGCACCACGTCTTATTACCCGTTCGGGTTATACGTTTATATACTAACTACACTAATAGTGTTAGCGATTATGAAGGCTATATTTAAAGGAAATGTACCCGTATTTGTGTGAAAGGAGGATGAAAAACATTTTGAAAAATAAAACTTGATACACCTGACTGAGATTTGAACCTTGAGCTCCTCGTCATTAGCAGTCTAGTCTACTGTGAGATTAGCACCTTAGACCATGTGGCCATCAAAGTGGGTCCCCAGCTGTTAATTCATCACTGTGTAAGGTGAAATCTCGCTCTCAAATGATAATTTTTCGGTCATTTCGGGCATTCAATCCGAAACACTTATTTCAGTGAACAGATGTGCTACTGATTGAGCTAAGCTGCTGGAATGTTTACGGTAAGAGAAAAATATTTGAATGTCATCTAGAAGGGCAAGTGTGTAAGTTGTATTTCCAACCAACATTCAAAACATGTCCGCAAATATTCTAAATATCAGACTAGGATGATAACTTGTATAGCTCAATGTAGCATCGATAAGATCAACCTATTTTTAATTCATTCATCAAAGGTGCTAAAAAATGTTGGGTGTTAGGCTTTTGGTAATACATCTAAATTGACAATATATTGCACACACACAAATGTGTGTAATTGTTTTGGGCCACATCCAATGGTTATATCCACCCTCGGTACACCCAACCGAGATTCAAACCTCGATTTTCCTGTCATCAACAGTCTAGTCTACTGCAAGCATCAACATTCTAGTCTACTGCAAGAATAGTGTGTTGAACCATGTGACTATCGAAGTAGTTTTAAAAAACTTTGCTAATTCAAAAGAACCGAAGGCCTGATTACCATTTGCTGAAAAAAATCAAAAACTGGATTGTGAGAGACTGGCATAAAATACTTTTCTTCTCATTAATCAAAGTTTGAAAGTGATGGTAATGTAATGGAATGTTTTGACGTCCAGTCCAGTAGGTATTCTAGAAATCAAATTTCGACCCTGAAGCATGAAGGTAGAGGTGCTATAGTTAAGAATTTACTCCATTGGTAGATATCAATGGTACTATGAATCTCTTCCTTTACAGAGATATTTTAGGAGAACGCATGGTATTTATCGTACACTAAGAAGAAAATACCTTACAACTGGATTTTTCAGCACAATAATGATCCCAGACTTAGGTTAAACTGTAAAGAGAAATTTTGAGCTGCAAATAAAATACTACTTTTAGACTGATCAGCACAATCTTTGGACCTAAATTCAATTGTGTGTGTGTGTGTGTGTGTTTGCTTAACTGAGACACTACACAGGAAATAATAAGAAACTCCAACAAAGCATAATTGAGCTACTGTCTGAAGGAATAGTGGATTGGAATTCCTAAATACTGTATTACTCGATTAATTGATTTAATGCCTTTTCATTTTGCTATTATAAAAATTGCCACTACCTAAGGGTTTGGCTACAATGTATTAGCTATAACATTACAGAATATGTAGCTTTTGTCTACCAAAGTAAAATATTTTTTTGTTTGGTAGCTTCAGTAAAAGTATGTGGACTGTTACTTTTGCACATGTTCACAAAGAATATTAACAATTTATATTTATCTATTTAATAAATTTGTATAATTTACAATACCTGCAATTTTTGTATAGATGAGATTTCATTTAACTTTGACCTGCCTCGGTGGCGTAGTTAGCTAATGCGCCAGTTTTGTGTTGAGCTAGACTGCCAAGGACAGGAGTTCAAGGTTCGAATCTCACTCGGGTGAGCTAAGGGTAGTTTTTACTAAATGGTTTTCCACTCTCGCTCCACACAAATGCGGGTTCACTTCCTCTATATTAAACATTGCCAATTCCTAACCCATTAGAGTAATTAGTACTTAAGCGTATAACCCATTAGAGTAGTAAGACGCGGTGCTAAGTATTATTTAACTCTGTGTTAAAAAGGAAAAACACACAAAAACTTATGACCTGAAACTTTTGCATGCCACTGTACTTTACTTTGTCTTCTTTATCACCCTGTTACAAATGAGCTTAATACCTCGCCAAGAATTGAACCAGTGTCTTGAAAGAAAAAAAACACTATAAAGAAAGGTCTCCACACACCAATGGTGATCAAGTTACACACCCAAGCGATCAGTTTGCAGCTCAGCGCCTACAAAGACATCACATTATCTCTTTGTTTTAGGAAGGCAACGATTCTAACCATTCACTGTCATCTAATAACTGTGATATCTTCATAGAAATTCATAGAAATTTACTAGTATATAAGCATGTCAGAAACAAGTGAACTAAACCTGAATAGTTACTTTGCAAAGTATATTTTAAGTACAAGATGGAAAACGCAAATCTTTCATTCCAGTCTTTTAATTCATTAAAGGCTTTAAAAAAATTATGTCCCATGGTCTATATTTAAGTATGCAAAGATTCAACTTTCTAGGTCATCTAGGGGCTTTTATAGGATGTGAAAAGACACACACAAATTAGGAAATAAAATTATATAAATAAATCTGAGTTAGAGGATACCTTCCTAAAAAAAATTAGGTTTCCTAGGTCATCTGTGCTTTGAGATTTTTTCAACTTTGGTTTTTTGGAAAATCCCCACTACACCCCCTACTAGCCCAATCAGTTTGGGAACACCCTTGGGAATTTTTGTACACCAAGTATTCCTATGTAGCTTCACAATTTCAATAACACTACTCATTGTGAACTGTAAAAACTGAACAAACTTGATATGCAGCATCTGACCACCAACACAAGATAGAACGCAGCACTGGTCATGATGTTGCCCGCCTGCCCACACCAGTGTGCACATGTCCATTTGATAACATAGCTACATCTGATTGCCACTGTGTTGGTGTGTGGAGTCCTTTAATCCAACCCTGCCAGAGGCTTTCTAGGCTGAATACACCCATTTAAACTAAACAAATATACCCTTACATGCCCGTTTTCTTCATCGACCCAACTAAGTGTGTGCTTCCTCCAGTGGTCAGCCAACTCTCGCATCTTCTGACTATCCAGAGGCTTCAAGTAGTCAAACTCATCTATTCGAAACTGATGGCAAATCAAAGTTGATTTGAGTTTTGGCAAACAAAAATTACAAGGCGTACCAACATTTCTATCTACGGACCTTCAAGAATTACTTGTGAGATATGTGATGTTATCAATATCTGCTAGGGTTCAAATTTCAAGCCATAGCCTATAATATAAGCTTGGGTTTAAGCTTGGCAGCTTTAATTGATCAGTAAATTCAAGCTTATTGTGTATCTGGTGATGGATGACTCATTGTTTGATCTTCTTTATATTTGTCTGAATATTATTTGTGAACTCTTCATTTGGCATAAGGGTCTTTTCATGGTAAAATATGAGTTTATTTTGATTTAAATTTTTAATCTAAATTAATGATTTGATTTTTATTTAAATATTTAAGTTCTAAAACATATTTTTATTTAATCGAAGTTTCCCTGGATTAAATACTTGGGAGCTTTCTGAAAACACCTGAGCTTGCAGTCCCTTACTTTCTGATAGTATATTAGTTGTAGATAAGCTGTTACTTGGATCAAGGTTAAAATAATGCCTCACTGGATTTAGTCTAAATTTCAAAGCTATCTTCTTATTTAACATCAAATGTAATAAAAACTTAACATCTTAAATTAAACATGTATTTTTCTAAATGTCAAACAAATGTTCGAAACCTAAATGTTATTATAGTTTGCCAACTGTTTAGAGTGAAATGTTGTTAGTCTTGTTTGTTACTGGGCAATGCTTTGTATAAATGTATTACTACCAGAATATAATAATGATCAAATAAAACTTCAATAAACCATAGATGGCCTGCAGCATTTAATCCAACAAATTATTTTACAGTGCTTTAAAAATCCTGGCCTTTTTAATGGTGCAATCTCAATATTATTATGTTTTAACATTCATCAATTAATAATTTGCATTTATTAGTGATTTAAAAAGAAGTTCATCTTGATGGTGCTTAAAAATAAATTGTTTGGATGATAGAAGACACACACCTGTTTGATCCCTAATGAGGCCACCAATTTTTAATTCTACATGATTTCCTAGATTAGTCTCTTGGGAATGCATCTGTACTTAGAATACATTATACTAATCCTTTACACTTAAGCTATATAGTTTGTTGTTAATAGTTCGCACACACCACACTGACATTAAAGATTATTAAATAACTTGGAGTATTAAATTTAAGTAAAAAGGAGAAGACAATTAATATGAATATAAATAAGCCATTGTTAAAATTTTATATTTATTGCCCTGAAATTACTATAACTTTACTAACCATATTTCAGCCACATTGCTGATCCCACAGACTAAATAAATATCAAGCTGGTCTAGTTTAATTTCCTGGTGACAGAGAGGTCAAACTTTGAATCTTGGCTGGGTGTACTGAAGGTGTTTCTTCTTAAATGGTTTCCCAATCTCTCTTTACCTAAATGTGGGTACATTCTTTGTGAATTTTACCTTCATCAATATCACTTTAGTGTAATTAAATGTAGGAAGCCTGAATGGGTATTAAAACGAGTTGAAAAATAAAACTTCACTGCTTATTTAAGCTATACTTCATTCAAATAAACAAATTAAAAATAGTTACCTTAAAGTCCTCTCTGGCATGGGCCCCCCTGGACTCCTTCCTGTTCTCTGCACTGTGGAGGATCTGGGTTGCATTTAGCATTAGATTTTGTAGCTCCAGAGCCTCAACGAGTTCTGTGTTCCATACCAGTGACCGGTCGCCAACCTAACCAACACAGTCACAGGGAGTATTGTCTTCTTGTGAATAACATTACCTTGAGCCTTCTGACACCAACTGTGGCTCACTCACCCTCAAGTCATCCAAGTTCTTGTACAACAGCTCCAGCTTCTGACATCCCTCCTGAAGAAGATCCTGGGAGCGGAAGATCCCGGCATATTTATGCATTAGCTTCTGCATGTCTGTCCTAAGGGTGGCCACCGGTACTGCACCAGTGGTGGAGCGGAGCCACTCCAGGTTGGCTATGGACACCTCCCCTGTCCTCTGCAAGGACAATCACTACCATTGTCACTCAAACTACAGTAATGTTTGATAATGCTAACAAGTATAAAGTGCCATTGGGATCACTTAATTTCGCTAATTATCTTGATATGAAAGTATATACATTGAAGACTATTTTGTGAATTTTTTTACAAGTAAGAGGAAAAAAGCCTATAAAATAAATGTTTACACATTGTATTTAACTGAAAAGTAGAAATAATTATTTTAGTGTCATCGCTTTGTTAAAATTTTAATCAATAAATTAGGAGCTTCACTATATTATTATTATTATTAGCACCACGTCTTACTACCCGTTCGGGTTATACACACTTAGGCTAATGTGTAATGGTAGGGTGATTGTGAGATGAAATGGAGGACCTACAGTTNTAATGTGTAATGGTAGGGTGATTGTGAGATGAAATGGAGGACCTACAGTTTAACGTGGAATCCGAACTACGGTGGAGGTCTGGCATTCCTCACATTCACAAGATGTCTTGTCAGAGGTAAAGGAATGGTTTGGTAATCAGATAAATCTGTGCCGGGACCGAGGATTGAACCCCGGCCGCCAGCACAGAAGTCCGACACCTTACCCCTAGACCGCCAGGTCACCCTTCACTATATTAATCTATGAGTAATGCATATCCTGAGGACCCCATGTCGCTCTCATATTTATGAGACGTGTGGAGGACTCTTCAACAAATAATAAATATTTTGTCTATTTCTTGAAAGTGCTACAACTTTGATTTTTTGAAACTGTGACATTCAATATAGCATGTTCAAGAACTTGAAGCTAAGAAAATCTTGGATGAATTCATTTGTAGCCATTTACAAATTGATATGAGTGCATCTCAGCAAGAGCACCCATGTTGCTTTTCCAAATGAAGGGTGAATTGGAGTCCCATCTCTCAGGTGTGTGGTACCACCCCCTACCCCGCCTCGAGAGAAAATTTCAGAAATATAACTTTGTGGGAGGGAATTTAAGAACATATGAACATAGTTCTGAGATAATTTATGAGTTTCAAGAGCCATATGTCTAAAAAAATTTTTTTGGAAAATCAACAGAAAATAAAATTTAGTTGTAACTTAAACCTATTGAAAATAAACATATTGAAAAGAAACATATTATTTTACCTAAGTTTATTGAACTGAACAAAATGAAAATAAATCTGTTGAAGAGGAAATGGGGGGAATTCTACATTTAATAATTTTTATCTCTGTTAACTGGGATATTGATTATTCAAAGTTGCTAGTAGCAAATTGCAGCCTTAAATCCCAAATACACAATCTTATTTTTTTATAAAAATTAACAACAAAAAAAGTAAATCTTGCAGAGTGATAAGGAGGGCTGGAGTCACCCTTATTTCCCATTTATGGGCGCTCATGAATGATCTCAAACATCACAACTTTCCCTAGTCTTGATCGGCCACTGTATTTAATGTGTTTTCTTAACATACCTGATAATATTTATTCGGCGCTGAAATAATACCTTTATACTTACACATTAGCTTTATATTAACACAAGTCATTGTAGTCTAGATAGTTAAAACTAAACATAGCTAGAGTCATGATAACAGGAGAGAAACAAAACAGAACCGCTGTTGCTCAGTTTATAAAGCATTCAGTTGCAAGAGCTCTACTAACCTCGAGCAACTCTGGCATCTTGTCCCCGGGTCGGCAGGTCTTGATGATGTTACGGGCGCAGGAGCGGCCAAACACCACTGTCTCCAGCAAGGAGTTGGCCCCCAAGCGGTTAGCACCGTGGACACCGACGCTGCTGCACTCCCCAGCCGCATACAAACCGGGAACAATGTAGTCCTCCCCACACTTGTCCTGGCTCAATACCTGTCCATAACAAGACAACATAAGGAGGGTTATATCCAACCAAATGCATCAATGGCTGTCTGGAGAAGAATGTCCACCTGATCATGTTTGACCAGTGGCTCTTGTTACAGAATCAGCAACACTAGCATTGAAACTGACTCTGTAGGTATTTAAACTTAACAATATATATGTGTATATATTGAATACACCACTATTATACTTAAACAGCTAATATACATACAAATAAATGTATTGGTTTTATTTGCTCCAGTAACACTATAAAGTGCATTCTTTTGTCCACAGTGTTGTACTACCTTTCTGGGCTACCTCCATATTTACACTAGATTAAATTATTTGGTTGTAGAAAGGTATAATTTAGAAAAATGTACTTACACTTGTGTGGAGAAAAAGTTGAAACCAGTTTAGGGAAAAAACTTCAGTAAACTCGGCCAAGATTTGAACCCCTACTCCCTGTGACTCTAAAGAAGCCACACTAGACAAGCTTGACTCTTTAGTCATATGCAAGCGTATATATACATCCTAATTTTGGTAGAAAGAACCATATCTGGTAGCTACTAAAGTTATTAAAGAAATTTTCAAATATTCATACATCAAGTCATGTGATATGAAGCTGTCACTTTTGATAGATATCATCAACACCTATAAAATAACACAAATAATAAAATAAAATTTTATCAACGTTGGTCACAAAGAAATGTGTTTGAATTTTATAAACTGTTTTTCCAACCAAAATCAGGCAAACATGTTACCTGTCCCTTGTAGTTGGTGGGGATTCCTCCCATTGTGTAGTGAACAGTTGGTATCACTGGCACAGGCTCTTTACATATGTCGACACCTACAAACGTGTACACTGTTTTGCGTATTCCTGGTAACTTTTTCTTGATCACATCCTTGTCTAGGTGATGTAATTGCAGGTGCAGGTGGTCCTTCTCTGGGCCAACACCTCTGGGAGACAAATATCCAGTGTTTAGCAAATGCTCTTTTTTGTAGGTAAGAACCAGGTGCTCTATCACCATTTCATGTAATATAAATACCCTTAGTGCCTAATAAATTTTGAAACAATATATTTTCAGTTAATTAACATGTCTTATAAATTAGTCTTGGTGGAGGTGGAAGTGTGTGAACAGGTGTTTGAACACTTGGAAAAACAAACAAGAATTAGTGTAAAACAATACTCAACAAACATTAAAAGGGTATAGAAAGGCAAGGTCTACACTTACTTGAAAAATGTTGAATCAAAAGTTTGCGCCCACATCATGATAATTTCAGGGACACATCAAAGTCCTTCTTTATCAGAACAATGACTGGATCATGCAGAAATTTGAACAGGTAATTACAGGATCCAAGTAACATTGATCAACCTTAGTCCTGTTCCAACCAACTGAAGAAGCTTGATGTATCCCCAAAATTACTATAATATGTTTTTAATGTAAATTGTGGATCTATTGTTCTTCTATCCACAATTTTATCTATTTCATTGCACTCATCTTACTGCCCATCTAGTGTATTACATTTAATTATGTATTTAGTAAGTAAGAATTTAAAGGACATAATAGAAATGATTTAGTAAGAAAAGCCTCAGTATATCCAGCAAGGATTTGAACCTCAACCAAACCAGACTAGATAACCTTGATGTTTAGTTCTTGTGCCCACCAATGTGGATAATAAAACAGAAACTGATAGATTTTAGTGTTTATATATTAAAATATATATTTTATAAAATTATTAATACAATTTAGTTTTGATGAGCTGGCTTCTTTATTTTACACCAATAGAGTTTCGTGTGTGGTAGCATAGTTAATTTTGACTCTGTGACCAATATTGATCCCCGTTCGAGATGCATTTGATTTTATCCACGAAGGTATTTCAATAAATAAGGTAACAAGACAAATGTACTCATATGAGAGGTCTTAACTTATTTAATTAAACACCCTCATATTTGGTGCTAACATTACTGATTACATCAGAACACAACCTAAATACTTATTTAATTCTAGAATGGACACAACTGTAACGTTAGGGGCTTGGTGTTCGGTAATGTGTGGAATAATGAAGGCATTGGCATACGTTGTAAAGGAGGTGTTTATTTTAACAAAGCTATACATGATGTTTGAAGTACAGAGTGTGATTAATAGAGGTGCAGAATTCTCGTTGAATTGGATTTCAACCGTGTTTATTTGATATAGCTGGATACTGTCCTAACCACGTAATTGATCAAGAAGTAGATCTCCCTCAACAGTGGTTCACACACAAATCCATCTTGTACTCCTAATAGGAAATACAAGACAACTCCTATCGCCGAGACTCGAGCCCGCAAGTCACAACATCTTATCTAGAGTCGATGTTAACCCAACATCCTATACATCACGGACACATGTCACCGACGACCCGAAGTCCATACTCAACACACGCCCAAACCGACAAAAGGTAATCAAAAGACCCAATTTCCTCGCTCAACCTGTCTTTAATAGCTCTTACACAACACCCAGTCTCCCAACTTTTAATTCATCAGACAAGACATGGTAACGACCGAGCTAAGGTCTTTCTTGACACTTTAATGTTAGCACCTAAGAAAGTTACAGATATTAGTACCACAGAGAGATGACAAACTGTCAATTGTTTGGCTCACCTTCCATCCAATATCTCACAACTCATGGCCCTAGAGACAACATCCCTGGAGGCGAGATCCTTAGCAATGGGAGCATAGCGCTCCATGAACCTCTCTCCCTCACTGTTTAAGAGGAATCCCCCCTCGCCGCGACTCCCCTCCGTCACCAGGATACCAGATCCATAAATACCTGTTCGGGATGAAACAATTCTTGTTCTTATATAATTCAGGTTTTATTAGAAATGGGTCAAATACCTTTGATCAAATTTAAATGATTTTTTCTATTATTCTCAAATTTAAATATTACAAAAAACACTTTTTGTATGAATGGTATCTTACGGCCCATCCAAATATATTATTGGGTTAGAATAAGGAATATAAGGTTTTAAAGTAAATGTACCCACATTTGCAAAGCGGTAAAGTGGGGAAACCATTTAGAAAAAATTACTGTCGGTACTTCCAATTAGATACAAACCTCCTATCACAAGCAAGCACGTCTATTGAAATATTGATTCTGTATGTAGACTATTTGACCTCTGATGCAAGTAAAACGCATTGTGAACTTTTTTCCATATGAGCGTAGCTATTGGTAGAAATTGAGATTGTTATTTTGATATTATTCACATTATTTCTTCATTTTAATAAATAGTACTTCTGTAGTAATTTTTAAGTTTACATTCAGGGTGGAAAATTAAGTCATGTTTTTCGTATAACTAACCATGTTTTCTAAATTTCACTTCACACATTGTCAACTATTCATTTTAGCAACTGAACAATCAAAGGTGTCACTAGAAAAAAAAAGTATTGTAAAAATAACTCTTTTTTTCTCAAAACTATCCTTAAAAAAATAATTCGAAAACATATTTCAAATTAAATCTTTGGGGCTTAAGATTTTCTTTTTCCTTGTAATTCCAGAACTATCAACTGTCTATATCAGTGTACTGAGTAGTTTCTAAAAGGGAATGATGTTAAGCAACCTGTGGGGTGGAACTGGATAAACTCCATGTCTTGTAAAGGAAGACGGGCTCTACTGGCCATTGCGGTGCCATCCCCTGTTAGAGTATGGGCTCCTGTTGTTGAGAAGTAGCAACGCCCAGCACCACCGCAACAAACAATCTGAACAAACAACACAGCCAGCTCTATAGAGTTTGAATCTCAGCTGAAGACTTACGGGAATAGGTAAGAAAAAGTATTTTGGGAGGAAGAATATATATACTAATTATATGGTAAAATAATATCAATGTTGACTGCATATATATATATATATATATATATATGCATTGATATTAAACAATCTGAACAAACAACACGGCCAGCTCTATAGAGTTTGAATCTCAGCTGAATACTTGAGGGAATAGGTAAGAAAAAGTATTTTGGGAGGAAGAGAAAGAAAAAAAATGTATATATATGCAGTCAACATTGATATTATTTTACCATATAATTAGTATTATTTTATAGTAATCGATATTATCTATCAAAAGTGACATACAGATTACATTACCTGGCCTATGAATGTATTACTTTCTTTTGTAAATTTTGTGGATGTAAAAAAAATTATATCTGACTGACTGTACAAGTATTTTATATAAATTAGAGAGGCTACAGACATTATAAGTGCCAAATAAAAAAAGGCTTGTTTTTTTAAGTTTCTTCAAGGCTACACTAAAGTAAATCTATATTTTAATGAAAATTCTGTAAAAATAAACAAAATGGTAGCTATGGTACAATTCCAGATAATAAGTAGATCCCAGGTGTGTTCAAAGTCTGGTTTAGCATTGTGCACATCAATATCTGCTATTTGTAGTGTTGGGTGATTCACCCCATGAAAATTGAGGATAGAACTTTCCTTGGGTCATTTCTCAGGTTAATATTAAATGTTAACTAAAAGACCTGTGTGTGATGCCCTCAATTTCGGCACCCCACTCCCCCGCTCTAGTACCATATCAAGCGTCACCCATTTTTACATCAACTATGCATATTCCCAGACAAGCACAATAACACTTGCCATCAAGAAAGGCAACTTTTTCCTAACTCCCCTTCTCTTGTTTAGAATCAGAATGTATCTAGTGTTGTAATCATATGTATATAAAACACTTTAAGGGAAACCTCTTCCCCTTTTATATACATTAGTGAGAGAATAATTGTGATCATAGAAAAAATGATTTAGAGATAATGATAAATGTTTGAAATGACAAATAGCACTATGATTTTTGGTCAAAAATTTGGGTACGAGAAGTTAACTAATGAATGATTTTTCAAAAAATTGAAATATTACAAATGCCTCTAACAATTTTTATACCAAATGGGAATTTTAGAGTGTTTGATATGACAAATAACAGTGTATATTTGTTTTTAGAGTTAAAACTCATTTGTGGATAGTTTACTGATGACTGATTTTTCCAAACGAACCTGACAATTTTGTTCCAAAATGGGTATCTTGGGAGTGTATGCTGTGACAAATAACCCTCTTTACTTGGTTTTGGGTAAAAATTTGATAATAGGTCATTTACTAAGAAGTGATGTGATTTTTAAAAATTCAAATTATTTTTAAAATGACTATAATGATTTTGCTTAAAATGTATATCTAGGGAGTGTTTGACACGAACATGACAAATAAAGCTATATACTTGTTTTGAGGAGAAAATTTGGTTATGGGTAGTTAACTGATTACTTTTTTTTAATTTGAATAGTTTAAAAAATGGCTTTAATAATTTGGCTCAAAATTGTTACCGGTGACTATTTTACATACCTATAATTAATAATGTATCTTCATTTATCTAAAATATATTAATTGAATGGTAGTTTACCTATAGCAAATAATTGATTTAATTAAAAATGGAAATATGTGAATTTTTTTCATGATAAATAAAAATATATTTTTATTTTTACAAATAACAAATAATTTTAGGGTAGTTTACAAATAATTCAATTTGGACAATTTGAATTTTGTAAAATATATTTGAACAATTTGGTTTAAAATGCATATATAAAGAGTGATTATTGTGATTAACAAGATGATACGTTTGTTTTTATGAGTAAAACTTATTTAAGCATAGTTTACTGAAAACCTATTTTGGAAAGTTTTCTTCGATACTATAATACACAATATGAGAAAGTTTGTACGATTGTGTGGTACCATTTATTTCCATATATATTATGCAACCTTGTTTATAAATATTGTGATAACATTTCTTTTTTTAAGAAGAGAAACAAAATAAGGAAGTTGAGAGAAAGCCACCCTCCTTGTTAGTGAAAATAGTGTAAGCTATATTTAAGTTATGAAATACATAGAAATAAATAAAATAAGGAAAAATATGTTAAAGAGTGAAAACTGTGTAGATAGATTACCCAGGGAAGAGGAAGGAATGTGGGTAGAATCCAATGTACCAAAATTACATCTGTATTCTCAACTATTTTTGTTTGATAAAGGTAATAATGATGAGATATTAAAATTTTATTTAGGTCAAATTGTGTAATACCTATGTGTTTTTCTTTCAACATTGAAAGAAGGAAAAATGAAGATGTAACCATTGTTCTTTAGGTAGGCCTGGTTCATTCCATTTTCATTCATTAGTTTATTTTTTCATTTAGCCAATGGGTCTCCTCATTTCTAAACAATATATAATAATAGTTGAGTAGGTACTCACTCAAACATCTGTTGGAACTGTTGAACTTATCTTTGTTGGTATGGAACATAATATGTAATTTCTATAAGAGAGTAACTTTGAAGAGTCTGGCTGTGTTCTTGACCTGCTACCCATGTTATGTATCTTAGAGAGTAACATTTCATATCCTGACTGACCGTATTCTTGGCCTGGAACCTATGTATCTTTCCATCTTCCAGTCTGAGTGCTATGACCCCCTTGCAAGTTCCATTTTCCATGAGCAGGTCCAGCGCAAAGTACTCAATAAAGTAGTCGATGGGGTAGCGCAGGGTCTGGCTGTACAGGGTGTGTAGGAGGGAGTGGCCCGTGAAGTCAGACACACAGCACGTCCTGTATTGCACACACTCATGTCATACACACACCTCTAGTTTCATAGTGATTGTTATTACTACTAACATACATGTAGAGTTATTAGGGCCTTGGGCTACACTTATAGTGAACTATAACTTGTCTACTTTCACAACATGGTAAGAATAAAACAGGATTCAAACCAACATCTATCAAAGAGATTGTCAATGCCTGAAACTTGTAAATACTAAGTGACCAGATCTTGCTGCTTGGTGATTGGTGATAGAAACTGGCTTACCCACATCTCTCATACCAAGCTATATAAGATAAGTCACTATCAGGAACTTCGACCCGACATGGAGGAACCTATATTTTTACTCAGAGCTTAACTATTCTCCATTCCTTCATCACCTCTTATTGACGTCACTCCCTAACTCTATCCCAATTCTTTCTCACATTGAACCTCTGCATCCTCAAGACATCCAATATGTTTAAACTCTGTGGATCTTCATCACACCCAACATGTTGAAACTCGGCACATCCTCATAGCACCCAACATGTTGAAACTCTGTATATCCTCACCAGTAATCAGAGCAAGGACACACACAAACAACTAACATTCAAAATAATCAAGGATGTGCCAAAATTCGAGTAACAGCTCCAAACTATTTGTAATCAAAATCTGAATATGTAATTATTATTTTAAAAAAATGATTATTTGGACAGAAAAAAAATCACAGTTAATTTATATGATCTCTTATGTGATAATTTTATAGGTATAATCAAGTTGTTGTGAATAAAGCAGACAGTTAGGTCATGGTTAATAGTTATTAATCCACCCCCGAGGTGGATTTCCTCAGGGGGCAAGAAATGATGGTGGTGTTGAAGGTTAATTTCACCTCGGTCTCTTCTTGTCTCCTTGAGATGAATATGTCCATATGTATATGTGTAACATTTTTCAAATTCTTAAATATTTGTGTTTAAAATAAATAAAACTATTTTCATGCGTTAGCAATAACATTGACCAGATATGTGTCTCAAAGATAGCCTTGTCTTCTCAAATAACTTAGAAAACATTTGGGAAAGTAAAATAACTACCTGTAGGCAGGAGGCCCTTTGCCAAATTTCAAGGACTGGGCTCCAAATTTTCTCTGGTAGATTTTGCCTTCCGCTGTTCGACTAAAAGGCATTCCTAGAATAAATAAAGTTCGGACATGTTATTAACTTTGAACATTTTTTAGAGTAAATAGTTATTTCAATTTCTTTTCTTCTTAATAATATTTGAACATTTGTTAAGAGTAAATTATTTTAGATTGATATTTTCTAAAATTATTACTGGCCAAATGTTTCTTCTGATGATTCAATTTACTGTAGTTGGTTTATTTTAGTTATAAGTTTGCATCTTGTTAGTTTATGTTAACTATAAATTTGTTTCTCAGGTTTTATTTTAATATCAAGAGTACAATGACTGTAGCCCATGCATTGATGTATCTCCACTCATCTCTTTCTACTACATACATTTGATTAAAATAAAATAATTCAAGTTATTTAAATACTAAAGTTTTTTTAATTATAAAATTAATGTAAAAATTATAAAGGAATAAAAAAAGTGTTGAAGTAATCATGTATAATAAAATAATAATCATAATTAGACATTAATTATATTAAAAATTTTATTAGACTGATTCAAATAAAACTAAACAATATGGTTCCCAATTCTTAGTTTGTGAAAATCTTAGCGAGGAGAGTGGGGGTGATATCTCCTAAATAATACTTGAAGGCTCAGGCTCGATTTACATCAGTGGTACAGTTACATTATTATTATTAGCACCGCGTCTTACTACCTGTTCGGGTTATATGCAGGTACAGTTACAATACAGTCAGGTACAACCTTGCTTGTCTCAACTAGAACACTATATTCAGGCTGTATTTCATGTCTGAGGATGATGCCGTAGAGCATCGAAACATGTATTATCACTAATAACGGGCGTTCTCTACGAAGCCTAAAAAAAGGAGCAAGGGACTACAGATAAGAAAATAGAATTCAATAATATAATCTTAAAAAAAATTTAATTTCAACTTTTCAATATTGTCAATTTTCCAATTCAACTTATTCTATTTACTGCTTCAATTGTACAACTTAAAAATTTAATATCATTCCAGTCATGAACAATCTTTAGATATAGTCTGGTTAAACTATATAATTTTAATGTAATACATGTTCACTTGTCTAATGACTCACATTTTAATGTGTTTTTTTAATGTTTGTTATTTTATATGCTAATCGATGACATTTTTTAAACTTATTTCTATTTAATGTCTCTTTCTATATAATAATTTACATTCATCATTAGTTTTTTAATACAACTGTTAAGTTAATGTTAAATTGACAATTCCCACTTCAATTAATCTTCTTTGATCATCCATTAAAGTTTATTATCAATTTACAAATCTTTCTTATTATCTTTATTCAAAATAATAATTTACATTGAATTCTACAAACATTGTATATCTGCTTCCTTATTACCATTTCATCATGTTTTTTTAAGAATATGATTTATTATCTAAAATAATAAATAATGGTAAGGCTGATGTTATGACAGATCCATAAATTTTTGAGGCAGTGCTGTTTTCCTAGAGTTTAATTGGTCTATTATTTCTTTTCCACAGGATTCCATCCATATAATATTCGTCATATTTTTTTTACTTTCATTGTAGCTATTACTGTGATAATTACTCTTTAAGCTGCACCAAAATCCACAATTTTTTGCTACCCCATTTTCTAGTACCAAAATTTCAGAAAATGTCTTCAAAACTCACAATATTCAAATTACAAAACTGGCTTAGTAGTTCCCTAGCCTTTGCTGCTGTTTCTTTATTGCTAGATGATTTGGACAAATTTTCTAGTGCTGCTTTAGTTGAAGCAAAACATTTTCAAAGTAAATAACTCCATTTAATTTGCACACCCAATGTGTATCACTTTGAAGAGGTATTTTCAATGCTTTATTACCAGAATAAACTTGATAAGGTTAATCTTGATCTAAGCATGAGCTTCGAATATAGTTGAGACCACAAACGCTGCTCTATATCGAATCACGCGAATGTGTGAAGGAAAACAGAATATGACAATCAGATTAAACTTACTGGAATCGCATAGCATTTATTTACTAATTATAACTTCATACCGTCCTATGAAATAATGGTTTTACATAAATAATCTAAATTAATAGTGCATTGATTGTATTTTTTTTTTAATATATGGCTATATTTGGGGGCTATCCTCCTTCCTCCCCCCCCCCCCTTGGTCTTGAGCTGCCCCTGCATGTTTTACAACTGGTACATAACGCTATTATTTTGTAAATTCCTGAGTTCTACATTCCTTGATAACAGGTGAGATATTTACAAAGAATTAAATGTTTAGAAAATTGAAAATTAAAAATGATGGGTTTTAAAGGGTAGTGAAAATTTTTGAATTCCCATTTTTTCTACCATCCTCAGAAGCAATCCCTAATCGATACAAGCCCAAGTCAATGTTTGTAAAAATTGATATACTATTCCATCCAGTTGATATTTTTCTCATATTAAAAATGATGGGTTTTAAAGGGTAGTGAAAATTTTTGAATTCCCATTTTTTCCACCATCCTCAGAAGCAATCCCTAATCGATACAAGCCTAAGTCAATGTTTGTAAAAATTGATATAATATTCCATCCAGTTGATATTTTTCTCATCTCTATTGAGGAAAACAGTAGTAATAATGACATAGTGAACATTTAAAAACTTTATTTGTTTGTGTTAATGTGATGTATTGTTTATACTTTTCAACGCAGGTGACTGACAAAGTCTTTCTGGTTCTTAATTTGATGTTTTAAGGAAAGAAACCTCGATTATGAAAGCACATTCTCTTAACTAGTTAGTTTAGTCAAAACATACTCTTTTTGTATTAAATATTTTGAATTACAGTGGTCACATAAAGCGCAATGGTTCAACTATCCCTATTGTGTTATTATTATTGACATCCATAATACAATATTTGTCTCACCGTAATTCTCTAGCTCCACAATCACACTAGGAGCTTCCTTGGTCATGTAATGGATAGCATCCTGGTCTCCCAACCAATCGCCGCCCTTCACCGTGTCATACCTACACATTATAGAGAACGCTATTAAAAAGGGCCTCACTATAGAGATTTATCATTGAGAAGTTTGACTGAGGTGAATTAATAAGTAATAAATATTTGTATTTATTTATTTATATATATACAGTAGAGCGTCGGAAATCCGGACGTCAAAAATCCGGAGCGTCGCAAATCCGGATCGGCGGTGAGAGAAGGTAGGGGAGGTAGTGGAAGGTGTCCTTGAGAGTTCAACGATTTAGCCAGTCGCCTTTCCTTGGTCAAGTGCTCGGCTCAGTTCTGTATTATCATTTACAAACAATACAGCAGTGGTGAAACCTTCGTCGTATAGTTGCCATGTGACGTTTTAGTGTGCGAGTTAAAACGGAACATATTTTTACTTTGTTAATCATGTCATCATTATCAAATAAAGGAAACATAAATTTTTATCTATAGAGGATAAGTTAGAAATTCTACGAAGACTAAAGGGGAAAGTGGTGCAACTCTCGCTAAAATATATGGTGTGGGAACTTCAACCATTAGTGACATTAAAGCAAAGAAAGATAGTTTGCAACGTTTTGATTCACAACTAGATTCTGAAGAAGGTTCACAGAAAAGAAAAACCACACGTATACGTATGTATACAGTTATTGAAAGCACATTTGAAAATCCGGACAATTCAGTAATCCGGATGGGTCCCGGTCCCGATCGATCCGGATTAACGACGCTCCACTGTATATATATATTTAGAGAGAGAGGAAAAACTATATATCCCTATAACAAAAACTTCTTTTTGTTTTATAAGGTATATGTATTATATTTGGAAGAAGGTACAGGAAAGGCGGATGGAAACATATAAAAGATATGACACAATATAGGTTTTAGAATGAAAAGAATAACACAGTTTACAATTTACATTGCTGTATTGGACAAAGAGGAAATGGCTGCCTCTTGAAGAAAATTGATCGCTACCTCCCAATCCCCCAACCTAGGCTTCATTCTATCGGAACTTATCAGGAAGGAGTGTGAAATATGCAATGCAACTTACTCAAATACGAAACAAAAAAATCACAAAAAAGGGTAAAAAGGAAAATTATAAAGAATGATAAGAGGTTTTCCTTATAGAGATATATTTTATATATATTCACATCCCATGTCCATTTCCTGTGTTTGTCCTTTATGTTATTTCTTTTACGTGTTCCAATCGAAGTGCCATGTAATTTTTTTTTATATCCAACCCATCTTACTACTTGTTAAGGTAGAATTTAGATTAAATGTATCCACATTTGTGTGAAGGAACAGAGGAAACCATTTAGAATAATCCACTCTCAGTACATCTAACTGGGTTTTGAACACCAATCTCCCCATCACTGGCAGTCCAATTTATTGCTAAAATAACACCTTGGACCAGAGGTCACCTAACCATTGATTGCAAGCTAACAATAGCTCACTGTGGCATTTTAGGGAGCTTTAGAGGTATTTTTTTCTGCAGCAGTAATTTACATCACAACATTGGAGTCCAAGGCTGGATGGCAACACTGCATGCACACCCACATCTGATGGTTCGCGTGATATTTGTCACCATCATCTTTTATTTTGAGGCAATGATTGGTTTGTGACCCGCTTCTGGGGTTATATAATCTAAGGCCTCACTCTCACAATAAACTGGACTGCTGATTATGGGGAGGTCAGGGTTTGAACTTCGGTCAGGTGTACTGAAGGAGTTTTTCTCTAAATGGTTTTCCTCTCTACCTCCACACTTATGTGGGTAACCTTTTTATAAATTAAACCTTCCTCATCCCTAACACATAAGCACAATTAGTACATTTTTTGTACAATCTGAATGGGTAATAATATTTATTTATGATAATTTTCAAGTGATTGTTTCTTTATGTTTTTGGCACATGAGTGAAAGGTTTTTCATTATAATTGAGTTATAATAAATTCAAATAAAACACAAAAAGCTTTACTTTCATTTGGAATGGGAAGAGGAATACTTCTTTACAGGAGTTTATGAAAAAGTTTGTTTACTGTACAACACAGGTGCTGTAGGAAAGAAAGGAAGTATAAAACAAACAACATTATACAAAACAAATCATTCGACAGTAAACAAAGATTTTTCTTTAAATACAGTTTTAAGTATTTTTAAAGTAAGACAATTAAAATAAATGACACAACACAATTGTAAATACTTTTTCGTATAGTATATTTTAGTTTGTGATGAAAGTTTTAAAAATTGTCATCATTAAACCACCCTAAACTGAATTTATACTTGAAAAACAATTCTACTGTCATACTGTATTTGTCATAATGACAAACATTTCTCATGTATCCATTTCAAACAAAATTGTTAGAATAATTTTCAAAATATTTCAATTTCTGAAAAATCAGTTGTCAGTAAACTACCTTTAATTCAAAATTCCTTGGAGTATGACCAAATAACATATAAATACTGGTATCAGCACAGGTGTACTGGGCTGTCGGGATATCTCCTGGTGGGTTAGTTTTATTTGGGCCACCACAACTACTTTAAACTAAAATAGAGCTATCAATTTAATTCTAAATGATTGTTTTTATTAACATTTAATCAAAAGTTCTAGTGAGTAAGTTTGAGGGAACCCACTATTTAATTAATTCTAGATGATTCTTTTTATTAGCTTTTAATCAAAAGTTCCAGAGAGTGAGTTCGAGTGTGTCCATAATACATCAATTGTGAAGATAAGTTATGGAATTAAATGTAATGTACTCTTTGTTGTTTCCTGGTGTTGTTTATAAACAATTTCTAAAGCTTAGAGTATGAGCATTTGCTTAGTGAAATATTACTAGCTTTGTAAGCTACACAAATAGTGGGTGAAGGATCATTTTACAAACTTAAATGTTTCAAAAATAGGCTCTGAGCTAGTGTCTTAGAAACATTTTTGCTCATGTCATTATAAAGTAGGAGTTGATGTTTTGAGTGGACTGAAGAGTGATATACTCATCAATATTGGAGCTGAAATGGCATCGGGATTAAATTCACTTAGAATAAAAATATGACTACTTAGCTTAGGCACTTCATCTTCACTGAAACATAGTGTGTGATATTTATTTAAGTATGTTAAGGGCCATGGATATTTATAGTCCCAAGTGACTTGGAAGCTGCCAGCCCAACCCTGGATGTTTGAACAAAAGACATCAAACAGATTCAGCTGTAGCCCTAAGTAGAGAGAGACAGACATGGGGCTGGACAGAATTGTAAGGCCCCATTTTCTTGGGCTCAGGGCCACATAAAATGTTAAGACGCATCATATTGTCGAGGTAGAAAATGTTCACGACTACAAGACTTTCTTTATGAGAAAGTAAATTCAGACAAATGGACATCAGTCAATTTTATGAAAAATATGGGTACAGATAGTAAATATCTCACTTTCGCATCTACCGCGCACCCTAGATTATTACTGAAATAAAGAAACCTTGCAAATACAGTGAAATAATAAGCAGAGGCTCCTCCCCAGTTTTTACAGAGGTGTGATGACAATGCCACCATGCAGGCTACAGTAATAAACCACATGTAATAAGGAACATTTTTAGTCTGGGTAGCTCGTGAAACAATTTTAAATTTTGAAAGAAGCTTCATACTTAATGAGTTGGGTGAACTTTAGATTATATCATTCAACAAGTGATGCAGGTTTAAATTTAATCTGAATTAAATAGATTTTAGTGATTTTTTAAAAAAAGGGGCCAAATTACAAATATATTATTTGAATTGAACATAATACAAAATGAATGCCATACACACGATATTTAAACACGGAATACATTATAATACTGTATTTATGAAACTAGATTATACAGCCAATTCAATTGATGTGAACTGAATTTGAGCTGATAAAATTAAATTAAAATACAGCCCCATGATTTAAATGAAATATTTTGATGAAATTGTTGATTATATTTTAATAATGAAACAATGTTTGTTTCTATAAAGAGTTAAATTAAGCCTATTCAAAAGTTTGACTTTATAACTCATCAATTTATAGCTATTAAATTCCATTAAATCCTATTTTAAATCCATCAATTTAGAATTAAATTCAAGCGAATACAAAAATCTTGGTTTTATATAAAATGAATTTTAAATTGAATTCAGCTCTTTCAAAAATCAAAGTTTAAAATTCGAAGCTTTGCACAGGCTTAATACACAGGTACTCAATTTCACCTACTGGGCATCAGTAACTTGAAAAACCAGGTTGAGGAGAGTGGGTATTTAAGGAATTGCACTGACATATATCAGAATAAGGATGTAAAATCATATTTAGGTGTGCCAAGCACTCCCTTAACCTTGTCAACACTTGCGATCTGGAGTTAGTGTCTTCTCAATTAATAATCATATTGCACTCAAAGCTGTCTATTTATTTCAATGTATTGTTATCTTCCAACATAAAATAAGACAAACACTATTTTAATCTAAGGTGGGAGGGATGAGGAGCAAGTAAAATTAAATGTACCTGTATTTGCCAAGAAAGAACAATGAAACCAACCTTAATACACCTAGTATAAATATAAATGGTTTCATTCTAGATCAAATCTAACGAGATTCCATACCATTAACTTACCACAAAGTACCAACGATAGTGATGGATTCTGTGCCCATGCTTACTCACATGTGCCACTGCCAATTGTCCTCCCCCATGCTGCCAATGGCGGCGTTGATGCCCCCCTGAGCGGCCACTGTGTGGGAGCGTGTAGGGAACAGCTTGGTCACCACCGCCGTCTTAAAACCCTCTGAGGCCAGGGTCAAAGCAACCCGAAGTCCTGCCGCACCAGCCCCCACTATCACCACGTCATGCACATGGTCCACTGTCGGGTACTTCTTGCTTGCCTGCTACCACAAGTAAAAACACTCAGTACACACAATGCATGTTCTTAGAGCATTTCTGATTATTACACACAGCACTGGCTCTCAGTAAACAAAACACTAGCTCTGAGAGTCTTAGCTCCATACACAAATTACTATCTCTCAGAATCTTAGCTAAGTACACAAAACACCTAGGTTTCAAAGAGTCCTGATTGGTACACAAAACTTATCTCTCAGAGTGTCTCATCTTAATACACAAAACACTTAGCTCACAGAGAGTCTCAGTTCTGTACACAAAAACACTTAGCTCTTAGAGAGACTCAGCTCTGTACACAAAACACTCAACTCAGTACACAAAACACTAGCTTTCAGAGACTCAGCTCTGTACACAAAATAATCAACTCAATACACAAAACACTAGATCTCAGAGAGTCTCAGTTCTGTACACCAAATACTTGTCCCAGATAACCTCAGTTTATCCTACTGTCCTCATATAATAAATACTATAGTTATTAACTTTCATAGGTGTTTGAGTCGAGGTTAAAAATTTTAGTGTAAACGAAATTATTTTAAAAATGTGTAAATATGGTTGAAAATAAATTTTTTACAATGAGAGTCAAACTGATGAATTTTGAAAGCAGGGTTCAAATATGGGATACCCTAAAATTATTTTTTTAATGAACAATAGATAGGGGAAACCTTTTTGTTTTATTTTGTTGTTTTGATTTATTCAATCGGAGTAAAAAATGTACTTTAAAATGATCCAAATATCCAACTTTTAGAGAAAAAAACTTATATATTCTAAGTTTAAAATATTTAAAACATAAATTTCTGGATAAAATGGTCTATTTACAAAAGTCACATGGGTACTCTTCCTTTTCAGCACCAGCACAATCATGTGCGCCCACATATTACATTGAAAACACATCACCCAAAGTTCTCCCATTTAATCTCCTGAAAAGAGTCTATCGCAAAACATGCATCTCTCATCTTTGTCGTTTGGACAGTCTCCTTGAAGTATTTCAAGGTTGCTGTCACTGTCATCCAGAGGAGAAGCCATGTGCCCAAAATCATCATCTGATTCTGATGATAGTTGGTTTCGTTTTGAAGCCCGTTTTACTCTTGTTGATGCTTTTCTTCCAGTTTGAGCTTTCGAAGGACATTTTTCTTAGTTTGTGCTGTTTCACTAGTTGATGCTTTTCCTCCAGTTTGATATTTATTCTTGCTCTTGTTGTTCTCAGATTTTTCCAAAGATATAGACAATGATTCTCTATACAGTGATCCAGTGATAACACAAGTACCCGCAGTCTTGTGACCTTGATTGGTAGATTTTTTTAAATGGTTGGAACTGGAGAAATTTGAAAAAGACTCACTTGCTTCGTGGTTCTAGTCAGAACGTTCTGAGTAGCTGGAGAGAAAGTTTGAACTGGTTGTGAGGCAAAAGATGTAGAAATTTCTGTCAGAGTGAGATCTGGGTTCTGTGGAGTTGTGTTGCATGTCTTCTCAGCCTTTATCTCAGAAGCTATGAAATCAGTGTCAGAGAAAATGTTCTTGTTCAAAGGAAATATACCAGTTGTCCTGAATCCATTCACTGCAATCACTCCACTCTGGACTTGGAGGTAGGCATTTCCAAATATCTCCATAATATCATATGGTGTAACAGGTCTGTTGGAATGTCGGAGTCACTGCCTTATTTCCTCACTGTAAAGTGCTTTCAGCGGACCCATAAAGGTCTTGTCCAAAGGCTATAGTTTGTGTGTTGCATGAGGAGGAAGTGAAATTATAGTCACATGGTTTGCTCTAGTCATATCAATGACATCAACATTTCTAATATGACTGTAATGTCCATAAGTCCATAATTAAAACCAGCGACTCTTCATTTGACCCAACTTTTTCAATGAAATGAGCAAGCTACTCAGTGAAAAGATTAGTTTGCACCCATCCAGAAGGGTGGGTTCTGCCGATTGAACTTGGAGGACATCTTTCATTAGCACTTGGGTCATGTTCGTATGGGGG
>CABEEJ010001138.1:108674-133644 GCA_901482245.1 Timema douglasi | reverse complement strand
CATGTGTATCAGCGCCCGCCTCCGCCCCCCCCCCCTCACACAACCCATTCCCACCAAAACATAATATTGTTATTTGTTAATGAACACAAAAAATAATGTTGTTGGCCTATTTATTGCTACTATTTACAGTATATCCCCTATAATTATATGACCACTCTGAAAATGTTTGTGCTCGTCTATATCTGGCACAGCTTTACAATCCACATATAAGTGACTCAATTATAAGCAGACAATGGCCATAGTAGACACAATAGAACTCTAATAATACACTAGCGGTCTATAACAAGCAAGCTTCAGCTACAGCTGAGTCTGTGTGTGTTGTTTTAGTGAGAATTATGTTCATTCATGTTGAAGTAAACGTTTCAGTTTCACATCCAGTGACGTCATACCTCATAAAGGCCGCTGCTGTAAACAGTTTAATCTTTTTAAATGTTGCACCCCTAAAAATCTCACGCCCTAGGTACGTGCCTAGTCCTCCTAGTGGGTAATGCGGCACTGTATATAGGTAATGTAATTAACTTATTTCTTTAGTTTGAATATGCACCTAGAGGTTCATTTATATGTCTACCTGTGATTTGTTCTTCCTATCTGTCTATAATGATGGTCCTTAGAAATATAAATGTAATCAAATTTCTCCAAAATCACAAATAGAAACTCTATGTACACATAAAATTGTTAAGGCCCACTATTGCAACTATCTCTTATGAACTAAGGAGCCTAATAATTGTGTAGATGAAGCCATAAACCAAATATTCTCAGTAGTTGCCAAGTTGGGGGGAGGGTGGAGCTATGCATTGAACACAGTTTTTAAATGGAGGGAGAGAGGGGCTCATTGGAAGTAGATAATTGGTGTGGTTCAGATATATCAATTGCTTCAAGAAACAGGACTACATATTATAGAGATACATAGACGTAGTTGGGGGTCGGGGGGAGCGTCTGCCCATCTACCCCTAAATCAAGTAAATAAATAAAAATACTTAACTAAAAGTACAAAGAAAATGTATGCGGGGAAAGTTAAGTTTGAATATAATTGGATTTGGACTCCCTGAAATATGACAATCAATACTACAACAGCCTTTATTAAGTTTTCCTATATGAAACGTGATAGTCCCAAATGTATAAAAGTATTGCAGTTTTCAACGAGCATTTGTGAGCATCGTTGAAGGGTTAGAGAGATTATCACTAGAAGGAAATGTCAACATGAAGAAACAGGCATTCCAGCTACATTCAGCTGCCACAAAAGCTCATTTCATCGTTGCTGTCACTCTGATAGTTAATTATTCTGCCTTATTGGAACCGGTGGTAAATGCTCTACAGTATAAAATCCTGGACCTGCTCCAATGTTCACAGTACATCAAACAAATCCTTGGAGTAATGATAACTCACCACAGTGATGCAGAGCAAGTTGCTACAGAGCTTGTTGAGGATGCCTACAAGATTGCTGAGGAAGTTGGAGTGGAATTGATGGTGTCGATATCTGTTGGAAAACAGCAACATCACTCCAACCCTCTAGCGTCCAGCTCTTTAGAGTATACTGGAAGAGATCCCTAGTAATTCCTTACTTGGACTCTTTAGTGTCTTCATTGGAGCAATGTTTCTCATAAGAACATTCACCTAATTGTTCACTTTTGGCTCTACACACCCTTATTATGTTGGAGATGGCCATTCAAGACTTCAAGATGAAAGCCAAGCAGTTCTTTAGTTTTTATAAGTTGCAATACTTTGACTATGAAACTGAGCGATGGTACACCATGAGGAAGGAGCAGAAACTCGGCAAAGAGCAGTTAAAAGAGATGAACATAGCAGACCTAGTAAGAGAGGCGGAAATCTTTTACCTTACCATAAAAAAGGCTCTGCTTATTTCTCTTGCTCAGCCATGTACCACTTGTACCATAGAGTGTTCATTAAATGCCTTGAGGAGAGTAAAGACCTGGCTATGGTCGACAATGATAGGGGAGTGTCTCATTGGGTTATGCTTACTGAGTGTGCACAGAAAAACTACATTAGAAAGAAAGGAGGAATTTGAGAAGACAGTGCTATAAAGGTTTACAATAAATCTAAGAAAACTAATCTTAATTTAGATTTTTCTGTAATTTTGCATCCAAGAAAACTTGTTAAGTTTAGATGTTTTTTAAATAAGATGAAAAAAAGTGTATTCTTTGTAATTTTGCAAAATATACTCGCTAACTGGATGAAAGGTACTCCCTGATGTTAATTTTTTATTCAACTTCCTAGTTTTCAAATTACTGAAGAAGTTGACAGATTTTTCTGAGCACCAGCATGGGCATATTTAGAGTGAGGCAGGGGAGGGTGCTTTCCCCCCTAAATTTCTGGAAATGAAAGCAAAGGTAAAGTTAATATGTTGCTTTTTTTTAATACTGCACTACAGGTTGACCATAAAGTTACCTCCTTACCCCCCACCAGGAAAAAAATCCTGCCTAAGCCATTGTAGAGATATGAAAGTAAAAAATTACATTTGAAATAATGTAGGGCCTAAGCATACAAATCTTTTATAAATATATATGTTTCGACTCCCAAAATTTAATTTAGAGGGTAGAACATCCAGATACTAATTTAAGGATCCCAAACATTATACCTGGTGAGGGCCAAAGTTCCCCCCTCCCATTTTACAAAGTGGTAAATAATGGTCTGGATTTTAGTTGGTGTGTTTGTCATTAAAGTTTTAAAATGGCTATTAAAAGACTCATATTACCAACAAGATTATCCACAATTTGGGTTAGCTCCTTACTTAACATTTTTAATGTCCAAATTGTTTCATGCAGAGAATCTTTTGAGAAATGACCAAGATGTTTGTAAAGTATATATATCCCTTTGCTTCCGAAGCAATTATTGTCAAGTCAATAATACACAGGGAAAACAATGCAATGCTGTATTCCCCATTACAATAATTAATTGTCAGAAAGTTCTGCTCAATGACCTCAAACAAGCAACTTAATACATCTGCTGGGACTAATTAGTTCTATGACAACTTCATTGTGTTACTACAGAAGGAAATAATATATTTTTTTTATCAAAGAAATTAAATTTGAAATAAGAAATATTTATTTACAGTCAAATAAAACAACTGTAAGTATTTACTTTGTTTTCATCATTTATTTTAGATACACATGACTTTGTTAATATTGATTTAAGACATTTAGCCATCATGGCCTCAGACATGGTCAATACAGTTTATGGCCCAGTTTCATAGTCAAATTTAGTACGCCTCAAGTGCGGCGCTATCCTAAATACAAGACGACACCTACCTAAACCATAATAGAATGGGCCAGTTTCCTATGCGAGAATGGCCCATTCCATTCGAGTTGAGGTAGGTGTCGTCTTGTATTTAGGATAGCGCCACACTTGAGGCGTAATAAATTTGACTATGAAACTGGCCCTATATGTTGGGCTTTGAATCACGGCCACCTACCTCTGCAAGAGTTTGGTTTGAATCTTGTTGAGGTCAAAATATAGTATTTACAGAAAGATGGTAGGGTAGTGTGATCCATGTAAAGTGCTAGTAAAAAACATACAGTAAGAAAGTAGACCAGTAAGATATTGTATAAATCTGTCAACGCAGCCAATATATTTATACATGAACAGCATTGAAATAATTATTAAGAGTTGGGGAGCCCTCAAAGAAAGCCAAAAATGTATCAAAGTTGTGTTGGTTTTCATTTGATAATTGGTATGGTTGAATGGTCGAAGTTGTCATCCTCACATTAGACTGGACAGCCAATGACAAGAAGACTGGGATTCAAATCCTGATCGGGTGTACTGAGGGTTGGATTTCTAATGGTTTATCCACTCCCCTTCCATGCAAATGTGAATACATTTCCTATAAATTCAGCCTTCCTCATTCCTACTCGATTAGCATAATTATCACATATGCATATAATCCAAACGTATAGTAAAACATTGTTTTGAAAAAATATTTAAAAATTGGTAAATTTAATACGCCCTGGGACCTGGTTGTTGTATGTTCTATAATTAAGATATTATATGGTACTAAAAGTCTAAACAATGAAAATTGTTACCATTCTTTGTTTTCTTAAAATTTATTTTGATAATCTTGTTTAAAATAAATTGGTGAAATTTGTTCTACAAAAACAATCTGTAAATAATCAAGTTAGTATCCATTTATTTGTTGAACTAGCAGAATGAAATATCTATTTAACCTCATCTACCAGATATATGAGATAAATCTAGTCACATTTTCATATGGAGAGAAAGGGAAATGCCCACTGATAGATTGCATGTAGTAGTAAACCACTTTTAGTGCATCTAACTGAGATTCGAACCCTGACTGCCCTGTAACCCATGATCCAATCTATTTGGAGTGTTATGCCTGTGCCTAACCACTGCTGTGAAGTTCATGTTCAAAACAATTAAAGTTTTTAAATCAATAAGTTCAAACACTCCACTTAATAATTATTGGAGTAGTCTTGAGTAACGAAATCAATAAAACATGTGACATCATTTTCATTAGTAAAAGCTTTCTTGTAAGAATTCATTAACCCAGAATTATAGTAAGATCATGCTTAGATAGGCCAGTATCTGACAGTTACAAAATTTGCTGAAGCTATTTAATACATCCATACCCGAAGTCATGTGATTTGCAGCTATCACTTTAGATGGATAGTATCAACACCTTAAAATAACACTAATAATATAGTAAAATGTTGTCAATGTTGACTGTAAAAATAATATTTTTATTTTCAAAAATGTTCTTCCTAGCCCATTCTTACTGTAAAAAATAAAATTGTCAAGCAAGTAATTCATTATTACATTAGATATTACTGTCAAATATGCCTTTCTATTGATCAATTGTTTGGTAAGAAGCACTCACTCATTTCAAGTTTTCTTCAAATACATCACTCACAAAAAGTCCAAGTTTCTTTCAGGCTAACAAGTTTCAGTATGAATAGCCAAGAAGACATATATTCTACCATCCGCTTTATGTACTACCTTTCTAAAATGTTTGGAATGTACCCCACGCCATGTTTGCCGGACAAATACCAGGTCTCATCTCGAGGCTGGATGATCACGCAGAGCATTATTGGTCGATTTTACACAGCTACCTTGGTGGTCCTAGCACTAGGCTGGTTCATGTATGTCATTACATATAACTTTAAGCACATTTACAGTGACCAAATATACATTGTCACTTTCACTGACATGTCTTCAATTGTATTCATGGTGTTGATATGTGTGTCAGCTCACATCTCTCTGCTGATGAACAGTGTGAAAATGAAGAGAATTATGTCGATGCTTGATGATGTCAGCAAAGTGGTGCATTTCAAATATGGCCTCAACTACAAACAGACAAAGAAAATCGTGTTTGTTAAACTCTTGATCATGATCATAATCGGGGTCATCTTGTGCGCGATGAAACCCCTAATATCGATGAACAACTGGCACACCACACCAGTAGGTTTTGCTATACATATTGTAGGCATTTTGATTATAATTAATTTTGCAGCATACATGGAACAACTGAAAAAAAGTTTTCAAGTCATGAACCAAGAACTTCTTTCGCTGTTTGGGATTCAGAAAGAATCCACGCTGAACCATTTTTTAATCAATGGCTGCTTTTGTAAAAATGTATTTTTAAAGTCTGATGAGAATAATACTGAGTCTGGTGAGGCAGTAAATGGTTGGATCAGAGCAAATGGACCTTCAATCAAGTTGTACCAAAACAAAAACCAAGTTTCATTTGAAACACCAACATATCTTGGATTATTGAACACAAAACATTCTCACAATTATGTCAGAAATCGACTGAGAATACTACGGGGAACTCATAACATTCTTGTTGACACTGCAGAAAAACTCAACGAAATCTATGGCTTGCCGCTGCTGATGCAAGTAGCCTCGACTTTTGTTATTGTGACATCCGGTATTTATCTTAGCTTTCTTTGTTTCCTCTACCCTGAGCAACTCATACGTTATTCACATAGCTCAAGAACAACTATCTTCCTTAACTTTATGTGGATATCATTCTCGGGGGTCCAGTTCCTGTCATACATCTTCCACTCCAGTTCAACAGTGAAGGAAGCATCTCGCATGACTCGACTTGTCCAGAAGCTGCTGGTTTTGAAACCATTGCAGCCGGAAGAAAAAGCAGAGCTTCAAATTTTATCCCAACAACTTGGTCATAGGAAGCTCGTTTTCTCTCCCTGTGGATTTTTCACCATGGATTTCAACTTCTTGTTCAACTTTATTGGGTCTGCTACCACATTTTTGGTCATTTTGATACAATTTAGTAGCTCTATCAAGAAAACAAGTACAATTGGTGGTAATTTCACTATCAATTCTTATTGATTTGATTAAAGTAAAAGAAGGCTTCTTTTTAGTGCAGCATCTTACTACTCGTTTGTGTTATATGCTTCAAAGAAGTTAAACAGGAACACTTACTCATGATATGAAAATACCCTAGCTCTGATAAATCTTGCTCATCTCAGGTTTCCTGTTTTACCTTGTCAATAACTAATATATCATTGTAAAAAAATAATTACACAAAATATTCGAAGTTGTTAAACAGAGTGGTTTATAAAAAAGGACTTTAGTTAAATTTGATTGCCACTTTCCAATTTGAAGTCATTATACATTAAATAGTTTGACAAATTTGTAATCTGGAAAGTAGTCTTATTCACTAAAAAAGCATAGTGTGTTAAGTACCTAATTTAGCACTTCGTTTTTTAGCCACTCCTTATACCTTATGGGCTGAAAGTTGTGTTTATAAATATTTTCAAAACATGGTTGGCTATAATGTTGAGTGAGAACTACTGCACTAGCATTCACTTGTAAGAATGATGGAATGCTATGAGAGTGAACCTTGAATTTCCGACCGTGTTCGGGTCAGACAAGCGGTAGTCAAGAAAACATTTAGATGCCGGGTAGGCCATGATTTCTCTCAAATAATGCACAGAAACTTAGAAAGGTGAGCTTTAGCATAGATTTCACCACATAGTAAAATTTTAGACATAAAAAATGTGTTTAAATATTCTTTTAAACTCTTATTGACAAAGTTAAAATGTAATGTATTCCTTATGTGGTTTTATTCTTGAAAATTTTGAAAATGATTTCACTGATGTTGACAAACTTACACAATTTTTTAAACTCTGGTGAGTCTTTTATTATTTATTATTATTATTATTATTAATACACGCTATTGTGTAATGGTAGGGTGATTGTGAGATGAAATGGAGGACCTACGATCTAACGTGGGCTTCGAACCACGGTGGAGGCCTGGTATTCCACACCTTTACAAGTTGTGATTAAAACACGTCTTGTCAGAGGTGAAGGAAGGATTTGTCAATCAGATAAATATGTGCCGGGACCAAGGTTTGAACCCTGGCCCCCCAGCACAGAGGTCTAACACCTTACCCCTAGACCACCAGGTCACTGTCTTAAGCTGCGGCGCCACAGCCACCGGACTGGACTTTACTTGACATGACTTGAGTCCAGTGTGATTTTCCATATAATGTTTCTTTATGGTCTAGGCGCCACTGCGACCAGACTCGACTGGACTTGACATAATCTGCCGACCGGAGTCAGGTCGTGTACGGTCCCAATTGGAAAACTAACTTGAGTCTGTTTCCCCCACCACTCGTAACAACACTATCTCCAGCACGTGAGCAGTTGTTTACATACTCTACGTCTAGCATGTTCATATTTAAAATTGTATTAAAAGTACAAATCTAAGGTACTCGTATTTACAATTCTATCTAAAGTGTATATATATATATTCTTTTAAAAAATAAGCTCTCGAATAATAAAACTCAATTTTTAAAACATTCTAATATTATTAAAACAGTTTTAAAATGTCTTTGGAAGAGCAACTTATAGAGACAGTCCAGTTCTCTTCTTTTTCGATAGCAATAATGCACAACAATTCAAAAAATCTTCATCTGAATCGGATTCAGAACTTAAATCCAATAACTTTTGCCTGGAATTCATATTATGCTGAGAGAAATGCAGAATAAACTGAGATGTTTTAGACTACACAGTCAACTCAAGTCTGTTCGCTGTGGCGCATATCCACATTAGTCCAGTCATGTCAAGTAAAGTCCAGTCATGTCAAGTCAAGTCCAGTCCGGTGGCTGTGGCGCCTTACCTTAAATCTTGATTATTTTACTAACATTTCATCAAACCCATTGTAGTTATAGTTCAAATTGCATATTAAGCTTTCATCAAATCATAACTATATATTTATATGTATATATATAATTTTTTTTATGATTTTCAATCAAATAATTCACTTATTACTAGTAAATGTTTGTATTAATTGAATTTTTAATATTTATGATTACCATTATATTATGTGCAGCAAAATGAGATCAATTATTTAAAAATGAATTTGTTGCTATTTTAATTCAAGGTCTTGATTTAAGAGTTCAAAGACTTTTTTTAGATTCTTCAACATGATTAAAAAAAATGACATGCCAATTGTTTTTAAATTTTTAACCAGTGTGTGTACTGTAGTACCGGTATGTTCTAATATGTAATAAAATGATCAAATACAAATCATACTGGTCTTAAAAAATGTCTAAGTAAAAATATTCTTGACTAAAATAGTTTCATCTTCCCATTCTTATAGGCAATCCGACACCTTAGCTCAGTCGGTAGCATGTCTGCCTACTGAGCTAAGGGTCTCGGGTTTGATTTCTGGCATGGCTGAAAAATGTATAATTGGTAAAATGAGGGTTTAACCTTTCACAGTGACAGATTGATGGCCGGGGACTGTATGTTTTGCCTGTCCTAGTCTTAAATTAGATTAAAAGTATAGACACATTTTAGTGGTAAAAGCACTAAAAATTAAAAGTCAACAAAATAGGTTGTTAATGTTAAATATAGTTTGGTTGAATTTTAAGGAGTTTTATATTTGTGAAATAAAGTGATAAATGACTGTTTCTGTGATAAACAACTTTATGAGCAAATTAAGAGCGATTTATAATTTAAAAAAATATATATCTATAAATAGGGATAATTTGTTAGATTTAATGTTTTTTAATACTGGCATTCCTATACTACCTATGGAAACATGTTCAAAGCGCTTAGTATTGGTATTTCTTAGTACTTTCCCATTGTAAGACCACGAGCCAATCACAAGATGAAGTACCAAAAATTGACCTGCCCTGCAAATTCCCCTCTTACCTTTCCCTCTTCCTCCACCACCGAGCCCTATCAAATCAGCTTGTGAGGGTGTCTACTACCTAGCAAGGACAATCACTGCCTTCTTCTGGTGACTATTTGATTGTATACATTTTTGCTACACATGCTCACATCATTATTTTAAAACTGACACAGTGAAGAAACATGCGAGCACGTTACAGATAAATCATTGGACGCAGGGGTCGCTGGCTGTAGCAAACAACAAAGCACAATTTTAGAAACAAGGCAGAGGGCGAAGAAAGCCAAGACAGAAAAGACTGCCTTCATAAGCAATACTGTAAAATGTGTTTAAAAGCAAACATTCTTCTACAAAAACTTGATCTCCTTACTGTACACCAGTATTTGAAAACATAAGTTGTCTTAATACGCTTGTCCATTTACTACACAATGCTATTTTTTTATATATAAATGCTACAAAACGCGATCTTTCAAAACCCAACAATTTTTACAAATAATAGATGCTAAAAAGCAGTGTGTCTAATTATAAGGCATATGAATCTACGCCAGACCTTGCAAGCCGATATTGGAAAAATATGACTTTAATAAAAAATTTAACCAGGCCACAGGCTGGAAACAGTAATGGATGTGAAAAATAATTATTTTGGGCAAACTATAATAATTTCTCTCAGGCTCCAATGAAAGTTCATCATATGGACACTCAAGCTTAACCAGCTCCAAACACCCTCATTTCTTCTGGATGTCATTATGGTTAGTATCGGTTGGTTGTCCTGCTTTGGATGAGAAAAATACATCCGCCATCTGCATGACCGTTCCCAATCTTACACTCTGTCCCTGTTTGTTCGTGCAGCATAAGTGGTTTTTTTATATACTATTTTGGAAATTTTTGGTGTGATACTTTATATTCAATGTAATTATAAAAATATTGTAGTGTCATATTTATTTTAATAAAATAAAGAAGTATTTGTCTTTATTGCGTTGGCAACAGCCACAAAAATATATTTCTGTAATATTCAATTTGTATCAAATTATTTTTCATCTGATAGTTCTGATATAAAGTGTGAAGTTGAATAAAAGTAGTCAGGAAAAGTTCATCATATGGTTTAAGTATAGGATTATCAATGAGGATCAATGGAAGCAAACACAATTTTAAAAATATTACTAAATTTATTTATTTTAACATATAATATAAATGTGATATATAATATTCACTGCATGGTAATTAATGACAAGAATAAGACTTTTAGTTGATGTAAAAATCAATAACAATAACAAATCATAAAAATTGGTGATGGCATCAGTGAGTAGACTTTAAAAATACTATGAGCAAAAAATTAACATTTTTATTTATTTATTTACAAGATTTATAAGCAAAAATTGTTTGACTTTATCCTTTGTTTATAAATCAGCACATGAACCAAAGCTCTAAAGTAAACTAATTTACTGGCACTTGATCAGCTTGCAATTGGGGAAAAATAGAGCCAATATTCAGTATGCAACATGGTTTGGAAAATGTTTCTCAAGTTTAGCAAGTGGTCACTTGAAGGTTTAAGTGGGAGTGTTGATGACCAGATGAGCTCCTAGCACAAGGCTTTTCAAATGGATGTGAAGGATTCCTTAATATTAGGGGTAAAAACCTAAAGCGGACTTCACATGACCATCCTGTCAAATTCATGCCAAGCATAAGGTGAAGCAAATTTCACAATGGCACTCCATCAATATTATGTGAAGCACCAGCTGAAGTGCACTCCTTATGTCTCTGAATTTGATGCAAACTCATTGTATGACACTCCCAGATTGAGTTCACTCATTTAACAAAACCTATTAAGCCGAGTGTTTATTGTTCAATAATGACTTTACTCCCTAGTAAATACTATTAGAACAAATATGAACCAACAAAAAAATTACATAAAATTAGTTCTTTGGTTGATTTATTTTAATTTTCATTGTTTTTATATATATTTAGAAACAGTGATTTATAAAAAAGCTTTATGTGCTGCATTCCAATGAATAAATCTTTCAAAAAGAGATTCAAGATTCACTTCATAAATGGAATTCATTATTTATCTAAAAAATAAGTTAATGAATATGATAATAAAACCAACTATGTAAAAAGTAAACTTAAACACATATGTTATGAATCAATATTTCATTTTGCAATAAATTACAATAATTTTTATTACTCACAGCTTTGGCATTCAGACTTATTAGTCTTTATTTTATTTTATAATCAAATCATTCATTCATTTCCATTTTAGTTAAATTCAGTATATGCTAGTTACAACAAAAAATACACAAAATAATGGTTAACATTAGTAACTCACAGAATACTAGTTAATCCTGATCAGATAATTCTAAACTACATAGTTAAATTTTGATGAGCCACAAACATGTAATTAACACACACAATATAAAAGTGATTGGTATCAAAACATTAAACAAAACAACTTAACACAAAGCAACAAACATTAATTAAAAAAAAGTCCAATATAAATGCTTGAATTTTAAGTACAATACAATTGTTGGTCCTTCAAGTTTGCTGTAAAAGAGCTAGGAATGAGCTGAGAGATTATTTTTATTGTAAAAGGACGGAATCAGTTGAGGAATTTATGAACTTGTTTATTTTGTTACTAAAGGTAAAATCTGTTCTAAATATGACTTTTTATCTGCATAGACTTTTAGATGACGAGCCTGCGAACACCACACTCACAGCAGAACTTCGCCACATTGAGCGGGTATTTGTGGCCGCACTCATGACAGAACTTGGACATCTTTAAGAGAGGTGGCTGGTTTACAATCAGCGGTGAAAGGTGAGGGGGGCTCTTAGCTCTGCGGCGGACCATCTGAAAATACAAGTCATTACAGAAGGCAGTCAATAAAGGACACTAAAAAAGGGGTGTCTCCTGGCCCTAGCCCATGTTCAAAAGAAATGGGCATCTGGGATGAAACAAGGGTCCCTAGTCACAGGTTGTTGGTGTGGTCAGAGTACTGACCTGTACAGAGCAGAGTTGGGGCAGAGAAGAGTCAGAACTGCTGGAACTGGGACAGCATCGGTCCAAGTCTATCACTGAACCCTCTAAGTTGTTATCTTCTGTGAGTAGCTCAGAACTTTGAGAGGTTCCTGCGTTGGGTGACTTGCGGTTTAGGCTGGAGCAAGCAATACCATACAAGGAATCACAGGTTTGGTGATGTGATGGATAAAGAATGACAAAGGTGTTTGTTTGCAGAGAGAATGGTATCATCTCTCCTAAGTACATGAGATTCAAATTTCCAGTTCAGAGTCAGACACACTAAACCTACAAGTAGCCCTATCATCAGTGCATATGAATAAGAGTTAAACACTGTCACACACACGCACAATAACCCCGCTGCCAACTCACCTCCGCCTATTCCCCTCAAATACAAACAATAAAACCTAAACATCTACTGACCTACTGTAAGCAGAGTCTGCAGATATCTTGCTCCCATAAGAACGCAAGTTGTTGACCAAACTGTCAGGCGAGGACAGCTCCTCATCCCTGGAGGTAGGTTGCCCAGTCAGAGCTTTTCTGACCCCACCCCGGGTCCTCAGTCTTGCTCTACTGCCTTCAAGTGGTGTCGGGACCGGCTTAGGGCTGGGCAGTGGACTGGAAAACAAGGAGGAGGAAGGATATGATGACAGGCAGGGTAAATTGTCCTCATGGTCTTTGCTTCGGTCCACTGCATCGAGGACTGAGGTGTCCGCAGAGTGATAAAGAGAAACGGATTGTTGGAGGGACAAAGCTGCTTGCTGGATTTTGGCCCGATATCGATTTCGTCGACCAATGTCATTTGGTGAAGGAGTAGAGCATAAGTTTAGTAGCTCTTCAAAGCTGGTAACATCTGAACTGGCAGCATCGTCGTTGCCAGGCATCTTCTCAATGGGAAACAGTCCGGCATTGTCAGTGCTATTGCGACGCTTGTCAGCAGTGAAGAGGTTGGAAGCTTGTCCAGCGACCACTAGATCCTCCAGAGCCAGGTCAGCGTCAGAGATGTATCGCTGTGGTGGTGGCGTCTTTGTAGTTTTGTTGTACCTAGCAAAGGCTGATATGGGTGAGGTGGAGAGGGGAGAGGAAAGGAGGGGGGTGGGGCGGACTAGCTTCGGGGCCAGCGCAGGCATGTTCTGCGGCTCAGATACTGACAGTAGCTCCATCATTTGGCGCTCAGCAAACACATACGGGTCATATCTGTCTGAGCTGGGACTGAGGAGAAAAGAAAAGGTAAACAATTTTTATTTTAATGATACATTATGAACACATTTTTCAACATATGATTAGAGTCCTGCACAGATATGAATATCAACAATTATAGCAAGACAGACTGAGAATAATGCAACAAATAATATACTTTAATTTTATTGGAGGATAAAACTGTGGATAGTGCTACAAATAATATAGGCCTACTTAAATTTTATTATTTATATAATTTTATTTCTAATACTCCCCTCACAAGTTTGAATAATCAAATAAACGGTTAAGATTATTAATTTTATGGATTACATTTTAATTATTATTAACTGGGATTGTGCCCATGATTGATATGAAATATTAAAATATCTTCAGATATCTGCTTTGGTGGCCGCATGGTCTAAGGTGCTACTCTCGCAGTAGACTAGACTGCTGATTATGGAAAAATTAAGGTTTGAAACTCAGTTGGGTGTACTGAGGGTGTTTTTCCCAAAATGATTGTTCACTGTCCCTCTACACAAATGCGGGTACACTTCCTCTAAATATAACCGTCCTAATCCCTAAAACCACTAACTTAATTAGTACATAAGCATGTAACCCGAACAGGTAGTAAGAAGCGGTGCTAAATATATATATATATATTTGCAGATGCTTATATTAGGCGAAATCGACTAAAAGGGATACGGATAGAGGCTTTGAAAGAAAAAATACAATTTTAGTCATCCACACAAGGCTTTAATTAAAGAGTTCCCACCTAATAGAATGAGATGGCCAAGGTCCACCTTCACAATAAAGGACTATCTAGCTTACCAATAGCTGAGCCAGAGGCTCTTTAGCTTGTGGTAAGTCACCTAATACCAGGAAAACATCTAGCACCCACGGTAGGAAAGAGTCACCCTGTCCTGAGGCTTCCTTAACCCACCACATCCGTACCCTTGGTTATTCAAGCCACCAACCCTTGTCAGTTAATAACCCATACCTCAATGAGTTTCTTGGGGAAAACTCCTCGCCACATCTTGGATACAGTGGTTGGAGGAGTCAGCCCCTCCATCTGTAATGGCCAACATTATGGAGGGAGTCGGAAACTAATCATTAGGGATTACTTTGGTTTCTCAAGGTGTTACCCTGAGTTTCCCAGCAAGGACCTCGTAGAGGTGCCATGACCAGGTATCCTTGCCCGAGGCCAGGTACACACTACCAACTGCTTAATATGTGGCTGGCCGGGCCCCTCACCTTCCTCCACCCCCACATAAATTACCTTCCAGAGGTTTGGACTCTCATCCGGGTGATCCGACGGACATTTTCTGGAGGCCCCTTGTAAGAATTTTATTGGCATGATTTACTCTGGATTGGGCAGAGTGATATTCTGACATCAACTCACTGGATGAGCTTAAAGGTCAAATGCAGACATCACAAGAGCCCAGGACAACCAGCAGTCCCAATGAGCAATCCAACATCTGCCCCACATTGCCCCCAATGAGGTGAATGAGAAGTGAAATTTCCACGCCATGTAAAGCTTGAGAAATTAGGTTGCTCAAATGAACATTTAAAGCAACAACACACTGTTTGAACAAGCTTATTCAAAACATGTTCTGTACACTTTGACTAGTCAGTTACAACTAACAAAAAAGTAAATTATGAAAATTGTTCAAAGTGAAAATGTAAAACAAAATTTGACAATCCTTTTGTCTGACAAGTTGTAGAAAGATTGGTTGGGTATCTGAGCTCACTGAACTTTCGGAAAGCTTTCAATAATACGCAGGAAATATCATCTTATAGCCCACTTATGCCGCAAGGAAAAAGTTTATTTCACTGTGAGAGCTTGCAAACCCAAATTTGTCCCACTTGTATAGCCAATTCGCCACTTGTGGCGATTGGCGACAGGGTTGCCCACCCTGGCTCTAACTATAATACGTGATGAAAAATTTCAGGTATTGGTTCCTTACTTTGAATAGTGAAATCTAGTTTTAGAGTTGGCCATCATCAAATCATGTCAGCAAATCAAGGAACAGGCAAAGTAAACCTTACTTAAGTGAAGGTAGAAGAGAAACATTTGGAAAACTTACCCTTTAGTGGAGACAGTTCGAGATTAAACCAACTCCTTTTAGGTTAAGTCTGGTATAGTATCAGTACATCCAACAATACTAGCTTAGCCTAAAGATAACAACTAGCCCTAGTGCCAGAGAGTGTACTGACTTAATACAAGAGTGAATATATACTAGATTATTTAGACTACCTGTAACCACTCAATCAGACCTACAAATTAATTTTACCTCAAGTTACCAAAATCATCATTATCATCATCAACTGTTTCCAGCCTGTGACCGGGTCAGTTTAGTAAAATGCTTACATCGTCCTTTATCCTCCCACCACTTTCCCTCCTTTAATTTCTTCCATTCTTCTCCTCTCACTTAAACAATTTCTGTTATCTGCTCCTTCCATCTCTTTATTGGCCTCCCCTGCGATCTTTTTCCCACATACTTCATTTCCAACATTTTCTTCGACATCCTTTCTTTTTCCATCCTCAATATATATATATGCCCATACCATCCCATGTATTCCCTGTACCCCTACTCTTTCCCGGATAACTTTATTCCTAATCTTGTTTCTCTTTGTGACAGCTAACATGCTCCTCAGAAACTTCATACCCATGGCCTCCACTTTCATAGTCTCTCTTACATTTAATGTCCATGTCTCTGCTACATATGTAACAATAGGTACAAAGTTTACCCTGTACAATATTGCCTTACACTTCAAGGATACCTATCTTCTCCATAAAAGTCTCTTACGCACCTGTAGAACAACTCTACCTTCTGTACTCTTCTCATTAAATGCTTTTTACGTCCACCTTTCTCCTCAATCACGCTTCTAAGATATTTTAGGTTTTGTACTTTTCTCAGCTCTTTTCTATCCAATCTTATATCTTTATTAGGCCTTAGCCTATTCCTTGTCATTACCATCACTTCACACTTTGCCATGCTAAATTTCATTCCACACTCTTTTACATCCTCATACCTTTCTTGTAGTTGTTCCTGTACTTCCTCTTTCTTCTCGCCCCACACCAACAAGTCATCAGCAAACATCATGGCTTTCATTTTTTCCTCCTCGAGTTTTCCTGTCACTTTGTTCATGACCATTACAAATAGTAATGGTGAAAGGACACTCCTCTGCTTCATTCCATTTTTTTATTTGTAACCACTTGGTCCTTCCACTCTCTATCCTAACACAACTCCTGTTATCCTCATACATGCTTTTCACTCTCTGTGAGGAATGCCAGGTCTCCACCGTGGTTTGGATTCCACCTTAAACTGTAGGTCCTTCATTTCATCTCACAATCACCCTACCATTATACATTAGCGTAAGTGCGTATAGCCCTATAGCCGGGTAGTAAGACGCGGTGCTAATAATAATAATAATTTTCACTCTCATTACCATTCCTCTTTCGCCTCCTCCATCGCTTTTCAAACTTTATTTCTATCCATACTATCATATGCCTTCTTTACATCCATAAATATCATTACCAAGTCTTTCCCATATTCATATCTTCTTTCCATTAGCTGCCGTATGGCAAAGATTAAGTCTATTGTAGACTTCTGTTCCCCAAATGCATGCTGTTTCTCTCTCCACCTTCCTTTCATTGTATTTCTTATTCTCTTTTCCAGAATCTTCTCATATATTTTTGTACAGTGGCACGTCAGCGTTATCCCCCTATAACTTGTACATCTCTTCCTGTCTCCTTTCTTAAAAATAGGTATTATAACTCCTTTTTACAATCTTCCAGTACCTTGTTCTAGTTCCAAACCCCTCTCAGCACACTGTATAACCAGTGTGTACCTATTTCACCTGCTGCCCTTATCATTTCTACAGTCAGTTCGTTCACACCCGATGCTTTTCCTTATTTCATCCTATTTAATGTGTCCTCCACCTCTTTCCTCCTCTTCTTCTATTTTTTCCTGCTCCTGTCTTTCACTCTCATTTATTTCCTCTTTCGGGATGAACATTTTCTCAAAATATATCATCCATAGTTCCTTTTCGTCCCCTTCTGTCTTCAACATTCTTCCTTCTTCATATATTATTCTAACTTCTTGTTTGTTCTCTCTCCTCCTGTTTCTTACTTGGCTATATAACACCTTATTACTTCTTCCCACGTCCCATTCCATTATTTCTGTCAATTTTTGCATCCAATCCTTCCTGGCTTCCCATAAAACTCGCTTCACTCTTTTCTTTTTCTCCCTATATTCTTCCTCTGTTTCCTCATTCCTATTCTTAAAACTCCTTCTGAATGCTTTATTTTTTTTCTTCTACTGCTTCCTTCACCCTGTCGTTACACCAGGGTGTCTCCTTCCACTTGTCCTCCCACTTACCTCCTCTGCCGCTCCCACCAGACTGTTCATGAACCTTTCCTATTCAACCTCTACACTTTGCATCGCATCCTTGGGTATTAAGCTTTTTACCTTTCTTAGGTACAGCTCTATTTTCTCTTAATTTTTTAGCCTCCACAACCTTTTTCTTCTTTAATATCTTCCTACCTTTCTCATACATTCTCATCCCTTTAGGTATGCCACCAACTACCTGTGGTCACTATCTAAGGACACACTTGGTATTTCCTTGATGTTTAAGGTCTGTCTCGCTCGGCTGAACTGGGGGTGGTTTTTCCTAGATGGTTTCCCACTCTCCCTCCACGCAAATGCAGGTTATCTTCCTCTATAATCAACCTTCCCAACTCCTAGCCCATTATCATATAAACCGAATGGGTAGTAAGATGTGGTGCTAAGTATTATTATTATTATTATTATTTAAGGTCTACCTTTTCATTTCTTCGTCCATGATAAAGTAGTCTATCAGCGACTTTTGCTCTCCATCCCAACTGTATCTAGGGATATTATGACTTTCTCTTTCCTTCTTATACCAGCTGTTTGCCACTTTCATTTTATGTCTTGCACATAGCTCCAACAGCCTTCTACCCTCCTTGTTTATCTTTCCCCGCCCTTCTTTCCCTAACACCCCCTCAAACCCTACCCCTGCTTTTCTTACTTTTGCATTCATATTGCCCATTACTATCTTACACTCGTTTCCCATATGCCTTTCTAGGTCTTCCTCAAACTTGTCTTTTCTTCTGCTGGGTACTCCACTTGTGGGGCATGCACTTGTATCACCCCCACCTTTTTTCCTCTCTCAGTAATTGTCATCTTCATTATTCTATCGTTCATCCCTACTACCTCCGCCTGTAGCCCTTTTCTCATTACGAAGCCTATTTCGTTTCTCCTCCCTTCATCACACCCCGTGCAATGTAAAATGAAGTCATATTTTTTACTTCTTTCATGATGCTCCCTCTCCACTTGGTCAGGCCCAGGACATTCACTTTTCTCTCGTTCATCAAATCTACAATCTCTTACACTCTTCCAGTTAAAGTGTTAAATAAGTGTCAGCATTAGACTGTTGGTAGAGTATGTTACATAGCAAGCTAACTCAAGGGTGACTTAAGGGCTGGGCGAATCGAGCGGATGCCCAGGGCACCTGCTAGCGAAGGGCCCAAAGAGACCACCACCTTATGTAGCCTGGGTGTGATAAGATAATAATAGGTTTGGTTATTATTTTCCTATCACATCCAAGTTACATAAGGTTTGGGAATTATTTTCATATTTTCTTGTTATTATCTGGTTGGTTATATAAAAGGGTGATAAAAAGTAATTCCGCCTGGATGCAAAATCTGCCTCGGGCAGCTCCTGAGCTAACTAAGTATGTAAATAAGTAAATACAGTCACTGAAATAATAGGTTACAACTGAGATTTTGAGAAAGTAAATTATCAAAGGTGTATAGATACTTCCTAGTGGCAAAGGAGTTTTGTCATTTCTGAATAGCGTTGGTATCAGTCGACACTAGCATCTTGACACACTTGGCCACAGTGCATTAGCAAAATAAATACAAAACAAGAATTACAAAAATAATATATCAAATTTGCTTTTGTAGTCATAAGATTGTAACAACTCACCAAATAAAGTTATTAAATAACTATCCCTAACATATATAAGATGTTTAAAATCATTTCCTAAGAAACTCATAAAAATATGTTTTTCTGGCCACAAAGATTACAAAGTAAGGTTAACTTTTTGTCTTTTCACATTTAGGAGAAATCAAGCAAAGTGTTCTTGTGTAAATAAAGATGAAATTGACAAAAAATTATGTTGCTAGGCAAATGAAAGGCAGTGCAAATACAGCTCATGCTTGTGTGTGAATGTTTTAGAATAAAGTATGTGCCAAGACATAGGTTTGAAGAGTGCACAAGTACACACAAATCACAGTGCTAAATAAAGCAACAATATAACCAATCTACTCACTGTGAACCGTTGAGAATGACAGTGAAATTGGGCAGACTGGGGGTGGTATAGTTCCCCCTTAAGACTCGGGGGAACCTGGACCTAACAGGGAACATCAAAAAGAATAACTCACCAAGAAGTCGGATATATAGATTGAAGGGCTCCAGAGAGTTTGCCCAAATTATATTTTGATTGCATACAACTTCCTCATGGGGTAAAAAATATGTCCTGAATAATGTTTGGCTTAAAAATTAATATGTGGACTAGATGTACATGAAGATTAAACAAAAAATATTGGGTTTAGGTAAGTTAGGTTTCTAGGAACGTAACATAATTGCGCTAAACAATTGAGTAGGGGTACTAGTGGCTGGAATAGTAGGTAGCTTTATAATAAACCTCAAATCTCTAGTACACTGCTTATTTATATAACACTAAGTGTAAATTTTCTACCTAGGTAGGATTTGAACTAAAGTGTATTTTGTCAATGTTTTCAGAAAAAACCACAAACAATATTGACAGGGGACAGTATATTGTGGTAAGACAAAGTTTCCAACCTTGTTTTGGAAGTGTTCAAGGGAGGAAGCCTGTGGGGGAGAGGGTTCCTTCTCAGTTCTTTCCTGCGACCATGCTGGGGTTGCTGCAAGAAAAGGTAGTCAGGTGCAGTCTTAGCTTGCTGCTCACAGAAGCTAAGCGGAGGTATCCTGGAGACCATACCATCCCAAGACAAAGGCAAAGATGATCTGTGTTTCTTTCTAGACAGTGGCACCAGTTTCCTCGGGTGTGGTGAGGATAATAGAATTGCATGATCTTGATCATTTTCCTTAGACCAGACAGAGCTTTGGTCATCAAACTCACTATGGCTTAGAAAGTGAAACTCTTTTGATTTTGAATGACCGTTATTAGTTTCTGTTCCACTGGCGCAACCATCACCAAACAGGGGACTTGATTCTTGGTCTCCCGAACAAACACCTTTTGTTTCTGCTGCACTGGCAGGTATGCAAGAATGTGTTTCTTGAGGATTAGCTGATTCACTTTTATCTGAAGTTAGTTCTGTGCTGGAACGCAAGTTGATGTCACCGCTATTTTCGTGGGAGAAGGGCTCTAACCCTCTGGGGGACAAGTGGAGGTAATAAATTATGATCTCTGCTGTCCTTTCGAGAGCCAAGATTTTGGTGGCAGTTCTTGCATCAAGAGCATCCTGTCTTAGCAGCTCCTGCAAGTCATGAAGAGCCATCTGGAACTCGTTGACTATCTTCTTAGCCAAGTTCATGGACAAATCTCCCAGCCCACATGCATAGTAACTGTCTGCCGAGGAGGAGGGCCGGAGTGTGTTAAATGTCTGGTGAATCAGCGATTTCATTGTCAAGTTTCGGTGACTGATCCTGTCTCCATTGTTTTGATTGGAAGCTCTTGTATCTGTATCAGAACTATCATCACCATCACAACTTGGTTTGTCACTTCCATTTGTTCCTTGACTGTTTACTGACTTTGCAGTTTCATATTTCTCAATATCGACAATTAAGTTCGGAACAACATTTTCCCTTTCGGCGAGTTTGCTAACCCCCTCATTTAAAATACAACTCTTGTTTGAATCAGATAAATTTATATGACATAACTTTGCTTCATTCTTACTCATGACTTCAGAGGATTCATGCTCTGGTAGCTGTAATTTATTGGGACTGATAAAAACTTCACTGGTAATAGGATTATCACTGTTATAAGTGCGTTCTGACATTTGACCTAAGTTTGCTTTAGAAATACAGGTTATACTTTCATGAACAACTGTCGTCAAATTCAATAATGGTGTAGATTCACAGCTTAGATCTTTCTCTAAAGAAGCACACTTACTCGACGAATTAACAGCACTCATAGTGAAAATATCATTTTTATTATTGATATTATTGACATTATTATCATAGTTATTTTTATCAGATGTTTCAGCATATTTTGAATTTGCCTCTAATGAGTGTTGTTTTATGTTGTGGTCTGTGAGAAACATCATGGACCCATATTTGCAACTGTCATCATCGCTCAACGAATAGTTGACCAAGTTGTTGAATTTGTAATTCAGATCTTTCAACGAAAAAGCAGCATTGGAAACTTCGGTTTCAAACTTGCGCCGTTTGCAAACAGGCGGATTGGCGGAGTTAGGGCAGGACCTGCTAAGAATTGGAGCCATCTTTCTCTGTCTATTATATTTACTGTGTATGTTCAGAGGAACAGCTCTTGGGTTTTGTTTGAAGTTTTGAAACAGTCTGTCACATTTTCTTGTGGAGTCTTGAGAAACATTCTGGAATACATAACACTGTTTTTCATCTAATGACTGCCTTTCAAATATGTGATGGCTAGTTTTGCTAACAAAACCAGATAAAACACTTTTTAACCCATTTATTCCTGGTTTAGCTCCTCCCTCATTTATCAAATTACCAACTTCTTCTTTAATTTCAATCTCTTTTTCAATAGTATTTGTGTGGGCCAGCATGTTACTTGAGTCTTTAAATAAACTGTTAGAAAATTTTTGTCTACAAGTTGCAGAATTATCGAGAACATTCAAAACTACTTTTATACTCTTTTCGCACAAGCCGCCATTATTTTTTAGTGGTGTGCTAGTGCGTGGACCTAAATTATTTAAGAACCCTTCCAGACTCACAGGCTCTGAACTCAATAAGTCAACACATTCCTTATTGGCATTCTTCAAAAGATTATTAGTATTCAAAATATTAAGATTTGGGTCAGCATCCCCAACAAAAGAAATTTCTTTTGATGTGTTTAAAGAACTGCCATCAATTTCATAAAGATTGTGTTTCCTGTGGTCGTCGTCTTGGCTGACCTTTCTAATATGGCTTTCTGAGAGTGAATCTAATGTGGAATCTTCAACACCTTCAAGGTCAAATAGGATTGTTTTGCTTGAATGGTTGCATGATATATCTGGTTTAGCTCTCTCTGTCACATCATTTGACTTGGTTTTATTGTAAAGCCCTTCACTTACAAACGAGTTCAAAATCAAACAATTTTTATTGATATTGTCTTGTTTGGTATCATTTATGCTGTAGGTTTTATTGCAACATGAGTTGATATCTTTAACTCTAGGGATCAAAATCTGAAATGTGGTATTCATGTTGTTTAGCCCCTTATCAAAATCGGGATTTGTTAATTTAACTAACGAGCGTTCTTGAGTTTTTCCGTAATTGTAGTCATTTTTGGCCTTGTGTTGTAGACTTGAAGAACTCTCCAAAGAAAAATAATCCACAGTTTCTTTATGTAAAATGTTGTCATATTTTGAATTAATCTCATTGTTTACGGGAAGTTCCACACAAATCACAGGAGTTTTCCCTCTACTGTCAACCTCACACATATTTTCAGCAGGAAAAACATCTAATTTGGAAATAGCCATTGGTTCCTTTTCAAAGGGAGTATGGCCATCTAAGTCTTTGCAACCATTCTCAATTAAGTCCATATCATCAAGTTCTTTATGATTTATAGTTTGACAATCTATCATTTGAACAGGCAAATTATTCATAATAGGTTCCAGCACTATGTTGGTATGTTGAACCAATGTGTCTAGATGATTAATTCCAGGGACTGTCTCTTGCAAAGCTTTGGCACTATTGTGTGCAATGTCTACCCAGCTCAACCACCTCGTCTCGTCTTTCACCTCAGATATGACAACCTTACAGTCCAAAACTTCTGCTAAATGCGACCCTCTGGCTGTCTGTTGTACTGGTATGTCCTTGCATGAGACCATTTGGTCCCTGGATGTGTGTATGGAGCATGGGGAGACTGTCATATCAAGTAGTGCCTCATTCACTTGTACCTCATTCAACCTCACAGGGTGTGGTTTTCTCAAGTTGACCCTTGAAATTAACGAGCCCTTCTTTGAGTGGTTTTCATTTGACTTACTATTCACTTTCTGACAAGTGATAAATACTCCTGAATTTAGGGAAGTAGATTTATTTTTCATACCAAAGGTCATATTCTCATTATTATTATTTTGAAAAGTTTTCATAGGGGTCAGTTTCAAAGTCACTCCATCATGCGAATTGCAGGAGGAAAGTGCACACATCTGAATGCCAGCGTCCTGTTTTGTCTCAGTGCATCTGCCACCATCCATCGCTGACTTTGACCCTGTGTATCTCAGGGTGGAGTTCTGAGAACTTTTGACCATTCTTGAGGGTACCTCATGGGTTTGAGATTTCCTGAGGGATGGAAAAGGAAATACAGGATGAGGAACGGGACAGAAAATTAAGTGAAAGGAGTCAATCCAACCTTACAGAGCAGTGATTTAGACTATCTAGTGTACTAAATGAAAAAATTATGTAGATGAGATCATAGCATAGAAATAGATAGGGAAAGTATTTAAAAGAAGCTACTTAGGCCTAATTGCAATGAAAATCTAATTTAAATGTCAAGTTTGTTATTTGCTGTCTTTTCATTGTTTGGTATCTTTTCAAAGAGTTTGGTGAAATGTATATATTTCCACATCCAATCTAGTTTTTCAACTCTATTATCCATTATGGTATCAATATTTGCATTTATCAAAGTAATCCAAGCCATTTCTAGTCAAAGATTGATGGTGTGAGCATAGTTATATAAAGTATTGTTCAAATTTTTTCAGGTAGTCTTGCAGTGTGAAATCTTGCATAGCCTTCTAGAGGTATAGTTTCTTTGAAATTGTATTAGTCTCGATATTGGAACACATGTCTATGTTCTATGAGAAAAATATTTAGAAACACTTTCACCTCTAAGAGTGTCTGTCTTAATCTTTCTTAGACTAAATAATTTACTATATTCCAAAATACATGTACATTTTGACATCGCTATTTACAACATGTCTTTCTTTATTTTCCCCCCAGACAACCATTGAAGATGAAGAAAATTTGAACATTTTATCTTGCAATATAAAGCAACAAGAATATGTTTATGGTTGGCTCATTCATAGTAAATAAAAGCTCTACTGTTAAAAATATGGATGGAAAAACAATAATCAATTTATGACGATTACACTGGTTGGTGAGAGTAAAGCCCAAGCTAGATAATGTTTTAATCTAATAATATTCTGTCAACATCAATGAGTTTGGACGATTCTGGTGTCACCAACCAACATTTATGTTTGTCAACAACAAAGGAATTGCTAAAGAGTTGCCAAACTTACTTTGGAACCAGCTTATTATAACTTAGGGTAGCATAACCTGATGATTTTGAAAATGATTGGGTAATTAAATTAAATAACTAGCATACTTGAAAATAGGTAAATAAAACTAAAATAAAATTAGTTTCTAGACTTCAATCCAATCTGGTGATCCCCCCCCCCC
>CABEEJ010001138.1:49244-108607 GCA_901482245.1 Timema douglasi | reverse complement strand
CTTATAGCTTATTAGAGAGAATATATTTTATACTAATAAGCAAAACACAGTGATATTTCAGTCCATTATGACCTTTACCTAAAGAGAGTAAAATACAACACACAATAGTTTTTGAGAATGTGTTGATGTGCCTGGCACAAGTGAATTGGTCAGTTAAGTATCTGGTGTGTGTGGCTACTTTCCACTTTTTTACCCCAAAGACTCCACTTGAGAATATATATATTTCAAAGAGACTTGTTTGTGTGGTGATCCATAGAGGATGTTTCGATTTAAACTCTCTAAAACTTGTGCAGATGTGTCAGTTCAATTGATTTATTAAGTGTAGAGCAATATAAACTGGTTAATTCGAAGCTGAGGTGACCACTAGAAAAATTCGAATTAGCTAAGTTTTTATTTGGACAAGAAAAATAACTTCAAACATCAATTCAGTGAAGTAAAATACAGTAGTGTATATTTATCATTTTATTCTTAGATTTTCCATAGCAATATGTACAGTATTGAATACTGTATTTACAGTGTTTTTTAAAATCTAGAAAGTTTTCATTGTTTTTTGGAGTTAATACTCTTGAGTTGTAGTAAACTCTTCTAATTTATTGAGCACCTGGAAAATAGAGGGGCTTACATTAATGTTGTCCCTCAATAAACTATCTCAACTCTTCAATGTGGTCCATGGCTTGTATATATGTTGGGATCGGCTTCTCTGGAAGTTCCATCTGTTCCACTTCTTCATTTGAAGATGCATTATCATTTCTATTGTTCATAACATCTTCCAAAATTTCTGCACCTGTCAGTTCACCATGAATTGCTAAGTTCTCGTCCAAGTTTACAAAAATCCTCATAATAAACACCTGCGTCATGTCCAATATCTTCCCAGTTGTACACAGCAAGTACTGTCTCCTCAAACGCTTCATTATGCTCTTCACGATCATTGTAGCAGAGACCTCTTTTTTGAAAGCATTTGGCGATAGTGTTTTGTGTCACTTAGTTACACGCCCTGTTAGTCTGTTAAACATTCGGGCAACTTGGAGAATGTCAATTTTAACCTTACCATTCTGACCAATGTAAGCACCCGAAAGAATGTTTTGGGAGATTTCAGGCTTTTTTTCATCATCCTAGAGGTAGTTTTATTTCAAATAAAATAAAATAAGTTTGAATTACATAATCTTTTTTAACATTGTTTTAATAGAAGTTTCAAGGGACTGAGCAAAAAATTCAAATCAAACACGCGTTTGAATTATCCAAGTTTGACTGTATTTGAAATGAGAAACAATTTTAGTTGTGGTAAATATAATACAGTTAAAAGTATGAAGTTTAACCAGACAACTTACTTGTGTAAGGCTGGAGTGGAAAATGTTGAGATAACACACCTCTTTAAGAAACCATCTTCAAGCATACAAGGTCATTGCCATATTCACCATGTCCTGAGTCCATGTATTTTTTTTTTGTGTTAGTATTTTGTTTACTTTATGTGTTTTTAATTATTATAGTGATTATTAAAGTTTTGCTTAGTTTTAAGGGGATGAGGAAGATGGTTTAAAACAAGCGAGTCCACATTTGTGTGGAGAAGGGATGGCAAACACCAAAATGGTAGATTACACATGGAAAATCACACCTAGTGCACCTGACCAAGATTCAAACCTCGATTCCCCCTAACTCTGGCAAGCCAGTATATCGCGAGACTTAGCCTGTGTAATCACCATTACAAGGATGTTATTCAAACCATTTCCGCTCCAAAAACACTAAAGTGTGTTGACTACCCCTCTTACTTTTTCCCACAATTTTGCCCAATGCCCTATTCCAAATCATCAAGTGTGAATAAACAATTATGTCTGAGATGATTGTATAGATTTGAATTATCATCAACCTTTAGGAACTACTACCCCTACACATTCAAAGACACCCTAGTTATACCATGAAGTAGGTTGCACTAGGATAAACAACCCATTTTGAATATAATTATTGCCATTCCACCATGCACACTGTTTCAAGGGTTAAGATTGTCAATCTAAGCTATGGAGGAGGGCACACAAATTCAAGTATAGATAATCATTCCTATCATAAAATACCGCTATTTTGATGGCTATTAGAGATTAAAAAAATTCAAAAACAATAATTTCAAATTTAGGATCCAATTTTTTTCAAACTATTATGCCAGTGTCCTATTTTTTTAATGGAAAGCCCAACAACCAGACCATAGACCAGGGGCTCTTAACTGGGGGTATCAATAGCCTCTTGAGGGCATGGGAACCAAATAATTGGGTTATGAGACTCAATCTCTGAATATTTGTTTTTAAATATTAGTTTGTGTTAGATTAAATGTGATTTACCGCTTTTCAATACATAGACATGATAAAATTCTTACGATTTTCTTTCATCTGTAACGTTCATAGCTATCTATCTGTAAAGTAAAACCAAACATTTAAAGGAGGATAGAAGGGAACGGCCTGTACACTTACCAGAAACTTGTAGACCTTAAAGTTCACAATTAAAAACATACCAAAAAACATAATTATGAAATTTTCAAGGTACATCAGTCTGCTTCTTCAGCAGAAAAAAGTTTGACCAATGTACTGTACCCTGAAAATTTCATAATTATGTGTTTTGTTGTGTTTTTAATGGTGAACTTTGAGGTCTACAGTTTTCTGGTAAATATGTGGGCCTTGCCCTTATATCCTCTTCTAAATATTTTCAAAATATCCGTTTGATGCCATTTTACCCTAGTAAAGTAAAACCAAGCTATTAACATCTTTTGGGAAGTCATAATGGTTCCTATTAGGACTGGTGATGTTGTTGATGTTGTTGTTGATGATGATGATGATGATGATGATGATGGTGGTGATGATAATTTCAATAGCCTGGTGAAGTAGGTTATGGGGGCATACTGGGCAATCTAATGAAGGTCTGAAATCGTAAAAAGGTTATGAACCCCTGCCTTAGGAATTTAATTCACCACTTAACTGAATGTGGTGCATTATAACAAAATCAGAATCATGGGGGAGAGAGAATAGAGTCTTGACAATTTAGGAAATTTAAGCTCTTTCACTTAGAATGTTTTTTAAAATTCAAATTCAATATTCTGATCTAGAAAAAAAGTGGAATCTACCATTTTCTAAATGTTATTTTGAGATTGATAAGGCCTACAAAGTTGCAAGAGACAATTTGTAAAGTATACTAGAAATTTAAAACCACTGCTCAAAAGAACATACTATTAATTATAAAATGTACATTTTGTTACAAGCTTACAGACTATAGAACATTGACATGTCGAGCTAGAAATCCTCAGATCAAACCTATTGTGGTGTCACTCTTTGTGAGACACGCCGATAAGAACGTACATATTCTAAAAGAAGCACAATTAAGTGTTGGCTCAGAGAGTGGGCAAAGTAAGAAAACATTATATCAAGTGTATGTGTTACTAAATCTTAGAGATTTAAATCAAACATTTTCTTTCAGTTCTTGAATCTAAATTTGAATCTTTGATTCTTTGGAGAGCAAAATTTTAATAAAAATGAGAACAATGTAAATTAAATAGCAGAAAATGAAGCATTGTTTTGTTTAGGAACTTTCTCTTGCATACAAAATTAATTTCTTGAAAGGTTTGGGGACATTGATTATATATTTACCTGTTTACTATTCATTTTATAGAGATAAAAGGAATAAGACTTTGGAAAAGTAATTATTTTAATACAGTTTTGTACTTATTTAATGTTTTTTTGTCCCATCAAATCTCAAATCAAATCTTTCAGATTTTACCACATGCCAATGCAGGTAGAACCCCTCAAAAATTAAATTACTGGGTATGATCCTAGGTATTCTGTCTTACGCCTTTATATTATTATTATTATTATTATTATTATTAGCACCGCGTCTTACTACCCGTTCGGGTTATACGCACTTATGCTAATGTGTAATGTTANCCGTTCGGGTTATACGCACTTACGCTAATGTGTAATGGTAGGGTGATTGTGAGATGAAATGGAGGACCTACAGTTTAACGTGGAATCCGAACCACGGTGGAGGCCTGGCATTCCCCACATTCACAAGATGTCTTGTCAGAGGTGAAGGAAGGGTTTGGTAATCAGATAAATCTTTGCCGCGACCGAGGATTGAACCCCGGCCGCCAGCACAGAAGTCTGACACCTTACCCCTAGACCACCAGGTCACCTACTACACCTTTATAAATGGAAGATATTAATATCAGTCACAGATACAAACCACAATGTGAGACATATTTAAAGCTACATCTAGTCACCTCTTGTTCTTGTCAGCAGCTGGGGTAGTCATGTTGCTCCCCGTGCATTGGATCTGGGAAATATTATATGACGCTGACATGTTGTCATCACCCTTACCCTCCAATAAGGGGCTCTCCTTGGGGTAATTGACCTCAACAGGATCACTTGCCTTGACCTTTCTATTGGTTGTGCTCTTCAACCTGCAATAGCGGCCAAACATACTAGATTATACACCGAGGGACTTAGCCCTCATTTATAGCCAGTGGTGGGCTTGAATTTGAATTTGAATTTCACCAGTAGGCAGATACACTATTAAATGAGATAAAAACTCTAGTGCCAACAACGTAATATCTAGAGGAAACATGTTGAAGAAGGTGGTGATAAGTGGCAAACTGTATAGTCTAAGGGAACAGGATGAGAAACATGAATAATAATTAAATTTGCTATAAGTAACAAACTCATAAAAGAAGATGAGGAAGGTTATGTTATGAGGAGCTGCACCAGAATTTGTCTGGATAAGATTAAAAAGTACACTGGTAGGGATTGACGCTTGCCCATGGCAGGAATACTAAATGCACAGCTGTCAAATTATTTTATGAATTTATTTCCGCTTACAACTGCAAATCGTTTTGATTGTTTGAATCACAATATATCTGTCATATTTTGTTAGTTAGAAACTTTTTGTTTAGTAGTTGACACCATCTTGTATATTTATTTCTTTAAAGAAAACATTAGTTAGGCTATTTAAAATAATCTCACCAGAGAAGCAAGGATAATGAAAAGGAAGGTTAGCTCCCAATGTATGCAATAACACCACCAATTACACAGGCTACAACTATTTATGGGGTACTTACAAGAAAGAAAACAAAGTTCAAGCCCTACTCTTCATTGTATCTTTGTGGTGCACTATGAATGACAAGCATTGCTCATCAAAATTCATCAAGAGTTTGTCACAGTTAAATTGTTTACAAGTTTTGATCTGATTGGGAGTATTCAACACACACTTTCCTAAAAAATGACAATCAAATTTAACCTTGGGTAGCAATAACGAACACATTAGCAGGAGTCTCGGGAATAATCACAAAATCCGGTTAGACACGATACTATTTCAGGTTCCTGGAACTGGGATGGCAACAAGGTTCCCTAAATCTGAGGTCAGCCTGTTTTGCCATACAACCATTGAGACACGTTATATATTTATATGTATTAATCAAATTTCTAGCATAATTTTAATATCAATCCACAGGCTGTTACCAAATGTTGGATATAAAATGTGTAATTTAGAATACATACAAACTGGCAAGAAGGCTCAATCATTCAAGTTTGAAAATGGAGTAAAGAGAAAAATAAATAGTATTACACAATTGTAGATACTTTAGTCTATTAAAGTTTGGAACCGAATTTAAAATAATCAGACCTTAGTAAACTACCAGCAAATGAATTTTTCTCCAAGGAACAAGTTGTTATTTATCATATAAACCACTTTACAGATACTCATTTTGAACAAAGTATTATAGCTGTTTATTAAAAATTTTGAATCTTGTAAAATTAATCATTAGTAAATTTGGCTTAATTTTAGAACTGGAATTAAAACTAATAGTTTTCTTCAGAGGATAATCATATATCAAACTTGATCAAAATCCATATAGCTGTTTAGTCTGTAGACCCAGATACACACAGAAAGGATTGTAAAACACACATTTTTTTAGTTTAAGGACACATAAAATGTAAACCTCTACCATAATATTGAAAATATTCATGATTACAAAACTAACTTTATTATATAAAAAAAGGTGAAAGGAGATTTTCCTTAAAGAAATTCTTTCGTTTGTAAAAAAGTAAAAAGCCACACAAAATAAAGAAAAAATTGGTGAGGAAAAGTCCTGCCATGTAAAATCGAGAGAGATGAACAGTTTGACAAGTTTTAGGTGAAGATCGGGTAACTGCCTGCTTACCCCAAGGGTGTCTTCTTGGGCGATGCTGATCTCTGCCTGACGCTGACCCTCTGCGCAATGTTGCGCTTCATGTTACATGCTGGACTGCTGACACTCTCCTTGGCAGGTTTACGACTGGGCGATACAGCTACCAATAACACTTTACATCACCGATCAATAATATCTCAGAAATACCAAAATACATAACCCTCTAGTCTATAAAAACTTTTATAGTAGGGGTTTCCAAATGTGTTTGTTAAAATGTAAATTCTATAACTAACCATAGTTTTTGTGATGTCTCTTTCACAAATATATTTTTGAGTTTAAGTAAATATAGATTATTATTCAGAAAATTAAATAGCTTAGAATCAAAAACATGAATTTCCAATACATTTTAAAACACTGTAAATGCAAAATATATTACATACCATAAATGGGTGATATTCAAATATCATTAAAACTTTTTTTTTCTCTCAATTATATATTATTTAAAAAAAAACGTAAAATCTTTTTCAAGCTGAACACAAAAATCTTGAGGGCTGCACTTTGGGGTCGCCAACATTCACACACATAAACACACGTGTTTAAGGGAGATGGCCCCCATGTTGCCAACTGTATAGCACTAAAAATGTTGAATTCAGGTTGGAGCATCATGTAATCAGGGGTGGCCTGAGGTGGGATTGCTTTTTGCCGCCCCCCTATATAACCGGTGGATAATATAGTCCATTTACCGCAGGAATGGTGTTAACTGAAAAAAATCATCCCCAAACCTAACATCTTCAAACCTAACGTAGCCTGGGTGCGATGTAAAATAATATGAAGGGGAAACTCCATAAATGTTAACTAGATGCTAAACGTTTCACATCGAGATTATACATAAATGGTTAGGTTTTCAAATAAAACTATAAAAACCTATTTTTTAGACATTGTTATATTATATTTTTTACTATAAATTTAACAAACACTTTGACAATATAAATGGTTTACGATATAATTGCAAAAAAAAAAAGTTTTAGGGTGCCATTTTTTCAAGATGGCAAATGTAAAATAACCTTTTGGGAGTGGAACTAAATTCTAATTTACTACCACAAAATTATAGAATACTAATATTTAAAAATTCATGTTAATATCAAAAAGTGAATGAATGTTTTGCTTAGCAACTCGACTATACTACGCCTAGGTTATGTTAGGTTTGGGGATTATTTTCATATCACGTCCAGGCTAGATTAGGTTAGGTTTTGCTCTGTTTGGCACTCCCTCGAGCCGGCGCCCTGGGCAGCCACCCGGTTCGCACGGCCCTTAAGCAGCCACTGCATGTAATGCCAGAGAGTATACTCCAAGTGTAATCCTAAGAGCCAATAGTCCCTCACTCCCTTTCCTCCCTTGTTGAGTCAAAGTACCTGTAACAAAACTAGCACAGTCCTGACCTTGTCTTTTGGCGCTAGTGGTCATGACAGATGGAGTGAAGCTATCAGAGTTGCTTCGAATCACAGGGCTTGGGTCCCTCTCTAGACCTCCGCTATTCTTGCGAGATGCCGGCAGGTACTTTTCCCTCGTCATTGAACGTTTGGACCTGTTCATGCTAGGAGCCCGGTACTGTAAAACACAGGTATCCGAACAGTTACTGGGAGTAAGCAGTTAAACAATCATTGTATTTAACTCATCTTAAGGGGAAAGAGAAATTTTAAGAAATTGTACATTATTAATGCTATCCTGAAAAGAGGATGGTATACTACAATGTGTCATAACATAAACTAGGGCTTATATGCACAGATTTGTTTTGTAGGATCTTGGGGCAGGTAGAACTTTATCCAAGCTTGAACCACATTGACTTCTAAAGTTTTTACTCTCATCATAACAGACCTCTTCTGAGATAAGTATAGATGATTTCTTTTATGGAGGTAAATTTATCAACATGAGGTTTACTGTCAGGTGATTTTATCAATATGCCTCAAACTAAAAAAAGTTTTACTCTAAATGTACATATAGTTTGGATCAAACTATTGCCATCAATACTCAGGTATACTATGTGTGCAGCCATCTTAGTAATAATACTAAAACCAAATGCGTACAGACCTTGATTCTGGCCTCCCACCTCTCCTTGGCTAGCAAGCTGGCCGGGGACTTGGGAATCCTGCACTTCTGCTCTTTGCACCAGTCAACATGACGGTCAAATGCCTTTGGTCCAAAGAACCGGTCACAGTGGGGGCACCTCTCATGATCCATCGGTCGTGGCGGGGGGGCTGAAGCTATTTGTGTACCAGGACCACCCAACCTAGTTTCGTCTGTTATACGCGCTGCCCGGATTGCCCGCACAAACTCCATGTGCTTCTCCTTCCATTTTGATTGTGTCTTTTTAACAGGTGATTTGTCTGCCTTCTTCACGGCATGCAGGATCGGCAGGAACTCAGCCAGGTCTGTGCCCTGGATCCTCTGCTTGGATGAGTCAAATGTCTTCCTCCTTTTGGTTACATTCTTCTCGCATATCTTGGCATGTTTGGCCAGCGACTCGGGCCTGAATGTTCTACAGCAAACTGCACAGGGAAGTAATAGTGGAGGTTCTTCACCTGAAACATACCATAATTGGAATAGTTGAGTTAAATGTGATTATTTTAACAAAAAAAAGTTTTTATTAAAAATAAAATAAATAAACAAGCACACTATTAGGACTGCAATCAATACAATGTCCCTGCCTTGCTCTAGATTGTTGAGGTAATTTAATGTTTTTCAAATATAAAACCACCACCAAGAAGTTTTGGATTTAATCTCTGTGAGATTGAATATGTAGCCTCAATGTGGTATGATAGCAAGTAGGCCATACCTAATTCGTAGTTTACTGGGAGTCAAGTTAAAGCACCACTAAATCCTTGTATTAGAGAGGCTACCTGGAAAAATACTAGGCAAGCTTATGTATATTGCATTTTACATACATTCAAGTTTTCCATTTATTTACACTATAAGTTATCGGTTAGGAAGGAGGAATGTATAATTTAGAGTAAATGAGCCCACATTTATGTGGAAAGAGAGTAGGAGATTATTTAGAAAAAATACCCTCAGTGAACTTGGCAGGGATTTTAATCCTAACCTTGCTGTAACTGGGAAACCAGATTAAAATAGTGTGATGTCTTAGACTGTTTGAACACTAAGTGAAGGGGATTTATAACTAATATTAATAGTAGAGAATGTTTGTTTTACTAGGCCTACTTAAGTAATTTGCAGTATTTGTTTTTTGTCAGAATTTAAATAAAAAATATTTATTTCACATTTAATGACTTTCAATAAATTTTTCCTCTTTTATTCCTTGAAAATTGGGGTCAAAAACTTTAGAAATGTAAACAATATCACAAAATTTTAACTATACTGAACCTCTTCATTTTTATATATTTTAATATTTTATGCTAGTTTTTTTTAAGTAGTTAGTCTGTATTCTGATTTTCTACTAACAAAAGTTAATTACCCAGGTGTGTGCTATGGTGATAACTTAAAGCAAAGGTGGCAATCTTTCTGATACCATGGGTCGTATGGGCTTAAAAAAAATATATATATATATATATTTGGTGGGCCAGTTTGAAGAAAAAAAATGTATCAAGGAAAAAAATTCTACTTTATATTTCTTACATAGAGTGGCCTAATTAGTTACTAGCCTATTTTTATGAACACAATAATTATTGTTTGTTTGCTAAATCTTTTATGGGCCAGATAAAATCAATTGGTGGGTCGTAGGTTGCTGACCGCTGCCTTAAAGGGTGCAAACGGATAGATTTCTTCACAATGTGTTCCACCTCATCCATAAGCCTACTTGCAAATTTTGGTGCATTTTTAAATTACTCCATGTTTATTATTTATTTAGATAATTATCCTGCGCTCAACCCCAGTGAAGGATTCATACAAAAGTAAAATCATGGCAAATTATCTCAAGTACTTGCACTAGCACCAGTGATAGGAACAGAGTATTGCAACTCAGCAATCTTGAAGAAAATTAAACTTGAAATAAAATAGGGCTAGAATCTAATTATTACTGACTCACTACATTCAAATTCATTAGGATAATTTACATGTTAATATATGCTCTAATATTGCACTTTTTATTTAGAATCATAATCAAAGATGTGGAGGGATTGAAGCAAATCATGCAAACTATTAAATTATTATTAGCACCGCGTCTTACTACCCGTTCGGGTTATAGGCACCAAACCATTACAAAATGTTTTTTTTAACAAATTCTGAAGTAAATACCAATCCCTATTTAACAGTAAGAATCTTTATATTTGAATGCGCAGTTTCGCCTACGATTTCTATGCAAATTCTAAATAATAAATTACAACTTGTTTCCTTATTTAGCTGCAGACGACATTCCAAGGGAAAATGTGGGTTGGTCCGAGCCAAGAAATGCCAGTCGGTAGGCCTCATTAATATAAATATTCCCAACTTGACAACGGTTGTTAAACTCATTTAAATAATTACCTAGCGTATTAATTAACAGCAACAAATCTGACTTAAAAACAAATTTTTAATTCGGCCCGAATCGATTCTGGTTGTCAAATAGATGTGAAAATGCTAATGAAGCTTACCAAAAATAAACCTGCCACTTCAACCAATCCTTTTTTATGCCTTGCACAGATAGAGATAACTTCTATTGTTTATGATTAAAAGCACTCTTGTTTTGTTCAAAATTCAAGACAAACGTTGAATAAAAAAAAAACTATTCTAAACGTAATTAAAATTCACACTGCAATGTTTACACTTACCTTCCGCATCTGCCATTTTCGTTGCTCCGAGCAACCTGAAATCTTAGCTTTGATTGGTCACAAACATTTAATGGTTGCTATAACAACACTAATATCTTTGTTTACAAACAAATGAAGTTCAAAATTAACAATAATATTGGTGGTCTCAAAAGAAAATCTGTTTGTAAATCGGTTTTATTTCTTATAAGTTTATTTTAGTTATTAATAAAATGTCCAATTCAAGTCGCATGTCCTTGGCGATGTGTAAACATGTAAGTTATTTCAGGTAACATTTACTTAGTTTAATTTGTTTTCATGAAGTTCTAAACAATTAAAGTAATAATTGATGGTTTATAAGACCCACTTGTTAAGTAAAAATCAAAACTACATAACTAATATTAGTATCTTAAAATTTGTTCTATCCATAGGAAACAAAAATGTATCGAGTTATTACTAAAATATAATTGTTTTAATTTATTTGCCACACAATTAAAATTATAAAAAATACGAGAATATACCAAAATAGTATTATGATCACAGCTAAGTATTTCATAAAGACTCATTATAAGTGAAAAAATAGCCCAGGGAAAACTGTAGTTCAAATAAAAGGTGGAGCATTATAATTAACGACAAGACACTCATCCCAGAAAGCCCAAGGACAACTGTGACGCTCTTTTCCATCTATATACAGGCCATAATTACTTTGCTTCTCACCTATCTACAAGTTTTAACTATATAATAACATACATCTCATTGTGTAGGCTTACTTTGTACAGAAGCTGATTCTACAATATAATGGTAATCTAGTCCACAACACTTTAAAGGGCAATGATTTAACCCGGCACTATTGAGATGCAAGAAGGCAAATTAACATGTACACATTTTAGAGACAGTCAAACCCCATTATATGCGGCAGATGCATTCCCAAGAAACATTGCATATAGCGATTCCCCATAAAACGCGATTCTCTTAACATATAAGGATAAGAAATATGATTTGTTTGACATAATTGGTTTTGTGCAAAATCTTGTTCAAGGGATGGGGTGTATTCCAATTTATTCAATAAATTGCAGCTAACCCTTAACTACAACATTTTTAATAATACTTTTTGCTGTGTTTATTAGGTATGCCTACAGATATCTTAAATAATTATATTGAATAAAATAAAAACTTACAGAAACAACCAACATAGGCCTAAACCTAATGAAAATAAATAAAGAATTGTAATGTTTTTATTATTTATAATCATAACAAGCATATTGCTAATCAATGTCGGATGATTCTGGTGAAACTATAAGCAGCTGTCTCCTCGTTGGAGATAAAAATGGATGAGCAGGATTCCTGGTTAGTGTGGAACATGTAGTCAGAAACTATGAGTCAGCAGGGATTCAGGAATCAATTGAAGTATCACTGTGTTGTTATGTAAGGAACACTTTAATGGAAGGTTGAGTTGTCATCTTTAATTTTTTATTGTACAGATCTTTGTAACATATCAGCACATGCTCTACTTCCCTCCTCACTTAATAACTTCTCAATAAGTCAGGGTCATGTTCATCAAAAATATCCATTGCTGAGTCAATAATTTTGAAGGCTTGAGACATAACCTTTGCTGTGAAGGTTCTCAGATACTCTATTTTTTCTAGATTCAATTCTGATTACTCTTTAATATTTTCCTATTCAATAACCCTAAGATCTTCGTTTGTCAGATCCACTTTATTAGAGGTTAGGAACTCATTTACATTTTCTTCGTCACCATCTGTAAATCCAATTTGCTGTGCCCTGTTTACAAATTCCTTTTGCTACTGAGCTCCACTGCAACATCAGGACAGTGTCAGGACATAGTTTTTTCCATACTCAATTCATGCATTGAGGAGTGAATTCATTCGAGGCCTCATGAAAAAATCACGAATTTTCCTTGCACCATCACACCATTTCTCCTTGTAAATTAATATCTCCAGGTTTGTGAATATGTGGATAGCAAAAGATTGTATAACAGGGCTTGCCTGTATTCTATCTTTCTAGACTCCACAGCAATCAAGGACAAGTTTTGGACATGTTTAAAATCCTTATACTCCACGGGAATCAAGGTGAATACCACGATGGTATGGTATGCACTGATAAAATATTCAGTAACCTTGTTAGCAGATTATCAATAGACCATTTAGGGCCAAGTATGAGAAATCTCGCTAGCAAGACAAACAGTTTGTTAATGAATGCTAACACAAACATACTGGGTTCAGAAACTCTTAATATACAAAACTACCGTATCTAGTCTATAACCTAGGCCAACCTACAAATGTTTTTAAATTTTGAAATAAACTGGCTGATTCTTAGAATAACCAGTAACTTGTTAATCAGTTAATAAATCAATAAGATGCTGAAACCCTTGTGTTAACATGGTACCGTAATAATAAAAATAATACTGCATGTCCCACGGCAGGTCGACCGGGAGAGTTAAGCTATGAACTAATTGATGATGCACATTAGGCCCAAGGGTTGTTATTTAAGTGGCACAATTCAGAGTTATTATGTTTATTTAAGTTTTTAAATTAAATTACAGTCCTTAATTTATATGACTATTATATATTTGGTACAGTTACAATATTACCACCAGTAATCCTACCCACAAATTTTGTTTTTTATAGCAAATAGATTTAAGAAAAATATTCCCTAAAGATTATACCATATTGAATTATTGAATTCATACATTACCATCTTCGGCTAATTGGCTATAATTTCTGTTTCTTCTGAGAGAATGTTTAAAAAAAAAATATATGTTTTGGTAAGGCCTAATCTACAAACTTTTTATCCATGTTATGCTTAGTCCTTAAACTAGAACTCCATAAGAATACATATAAGTTGAAAGGCCATTGCTATGGATGAATATGAATAGCCATTCACTGGTAAACAAATACATTACCATTAGGGTGTGCATCGAAAGTAAAACATCATAGTCATTATGATACAATAGTCCTATAGTAGCCCAAAACTATTTGTATTTGTTTTCTAAACATATTCACCATTCTTGTCTTTTATTAGTAATAATAACTGCACTATTAATCAACATAGTCAGGGTGCATGACAAGATGACATATATTTGCACTCTAGGAAGAATTACCATTCAAGTGCAAACCATGTGAACTATCACACTTAATATTAAAAAATGGTCACATTTTTGTTAACATTCAATAATATTCTCATGTTGCTGCCTTTTCAGGTTGTATATTACTTACCCTTAACCATACTGGTACCTACAGGTAATCAATCAAATGACACAAAATAAAGAATGTGAATTTTAATTTACTAACTAACACAACAAAACTTACCAACAATAAAATCAAGTGTTCTAAATATATCTGATATTATCTTAATCAGGAATTAACTTATTCTGAAAAAACCATCTCCATTATTTTTTGGTGTGTAGATCATTCGGCCTGTTTTATTGTGCTAAAAAATTCACTAAATTAATGCCATTGATACCTCAGTCACATGTTTAGTTCTAATGACTCAAACCATTGGTTCTGATCAAAATTACAATACCAAATTGATGTAACTTGACTTTTTTAGGTGACACGTATCCGTGGTCCGAAGCGGAGCATTTCACATAGCACCTGCCACAAGTCATGTATTATGTCGCCTGTGGATCCACCTCCTCCCCCGCCCCTTACTAAAGCCACTCAGCTAGATGGAGTTAAGAAGATCGTCATGGTCAGCAACAGGACCAGGTTTGTTGCATTTNTTCTGAGACGATCAAGCAGCAGCTAGAGCAAGAAGTACTCAACGAGAACAAACGTAGAGAGGAGAACTTGAAGCGCTTCCGTTTGGCGCAGGAGGCACAGTTGAAAGCTGCTCAGGAGAGGTTGAAACAGGAGTCTGAAGAAGCTACTTTGCAACCTTTGGATCTATTGAGAAAACACTTTTCTCAGAAACAACCATTGAAAGTTAACGCGACTGAGAAGCATCCTTCACAACTTTTAAATCAACAGAAGATTACTACTACCACCACCACCACCACCACCACCACTGAGTCTTACTACCCGTTCACTTACGCTAGTGTGTAATGGTAGGGTGATTGTGAGATGAAATGGAGGACCTACAGTTTAACGTGGGATCCGAACCATGGTGGAGGCCTGGAATTACACACATTCACAAATAGTCAGACCGCTCAGCATTCAACCAACAGAATATTTTAGCTCAAGTTTTGTGAGCTGAAACAGTAGTCTAACATTTATATTAATATGTTGGAAAGTTTTTCTTCTTTTGCTTAATTTTTCATATTTGTAAATTTTTTATTTTTTATTTGTAAGATAAATCTAATTTGCTTTTGGTATTAGTTCAAATTCGGACATACTCTCATTCTATTAAACAAATTTTACTGCTTGATGCTCACAAAAATGAATATAAAACACCAAATAACATACAAAGTATTTATCAACAAGTTAATATAAAAATAAAACCACCAGACTATCTCCTAGACCTCAAGCTATGAATCAATTTTATGTTGTTGATTGAAAGTGAATATGATGTCTCTGAACACTTAACTTACTAGAGAACAGTTCAAAGCAAAAGTTATAAGACCGCATTTCCTAAGCTGAGGAAAATAAAGTCATATAAAATCCTTGACATCACATCAAAGTCAGCGTTAATTTGTTTATCAAACTTATTTATATCAAAAATTATATTATATTTAATTAAACTCAGTCGTATATGGCATACTCCCTGAAATCTCTGGCATATTCCTAGGATTTGGTAAACACTGATTTAAACCACTCAAATACTAGCAACAGTAGATCTTATATATGTGCTCTCTTGGTATTCTGCTATCTCCAGAAACGCACTGTCCCTGCAAATGATGGAAGACCTGATCCACCACATCACCTTCAACCAGGATGACCCCAACCTTAGGTGCATCGTACTCTACGGGGAGGGAAAGGTCTTCTCTGCTGGACATAACCTCAAAGAACTGGTTAGTGCCTTCGAGTTATATTTCTGAACGGATCCCATTCAATGGGATTTGCTAAAACAACACAACCCTTGGTGAATTTTTCTATAAACTATCTGGAATGTAAGCAGGGTCCCCTAGAACTAAATTATTGACTCCGCAAATCACCCTACCATGTGGGCTGGCTTTAATAAACTTTATTTAAACAGGTGTTATTTGCAAAGGGCATATTTATAATAAGGTCAAAATTTCAGAATGTGCAATAGTATTTTTAAATATTTACATTTAAATTTGAAGCAAAATATTTTTAAAATGTAACTTATAAAATTTTAAGTGTAAAAATATACAATTAAGATTATGATCCATATTTTCATCCAATGTGTAGATTTCAACCATGCTGATTTTGCTTTAATTATATTACAGTGTTCTCTCATAACCAACCAGGGTTTAAACCAGGCTTTCTTGTAAGTGACTGCTCATTGTCTGATATAAAATACCAACAATCTTGATTTTTTGTTGTTAAACATTGCTGTCTTAGGTTAAGTTAGTTTGTAGGAGCCATACATAAAGACTAATGTATTTCTTCCATGAATTTGGCCAATCTTTTTTAAGGAAAGTTAGCAAAATAAATAGAAAGAGAATGGAAGGAGGAAAAATAATGTTTTTAGCTTGCAGCTCTAAATCTTGGGCGGATATCAGCAAATGTTTATGAAAGGCACATTAAATACCCAATATGATACTTACAAGTTGACATAAAAAATATATTTTATAAGAAATCCACATTTTTCGACTCACACACGCTCATTGATGTTCCAGACACACAAAGATGGTTCCGATTACCACCACCAAGTGTTTTCAACATGTTCCCGCCTAATGTTGGGGATCCTACAGTGCCCTGTGCCTGTTATTGCCGTGGTCCAAGGTTTGGCAGCTGCGGCTGGCTGTCAACTGGTTGCCACCTGTGACATCGCTGTCTGTTCTGACACCAGCACTTTCTCCACACCTGGGTATACACTCTCTTAGTTATCTAGCACCATTTCAAGTCCCCACTGAACGTATTGAAGACCTTACTGTTTCATCTTTGAATAGTAGCAAACATAGGAATGTGCACAAGAACAGGTGAGTCCAGGTTTCTTTAAAAGAAAGTCCCTGTGAGCCCCTTAGCTTGTGTTTGTGTGAAATGTCTTTAAAAACAATATAATGCTCATATTCAGACTATTAAGTGTATTCATGGGTAAGAGGCGCCTACTTTTATGTCCACCTTCCCCTTGCCCTTTAAATACTATGTTTGTGCACATCTTTGATAACATTTTACAATTTTATAAATGGGACAAGGTACAGTAATTATATAAATCTATTTACCTGTAAAGAGAAAAGAGTGTTTCCTTAAAGAGTAGCTTGATTTAATCTTAGAGTTGGTAAATTGTTGTGGCAATAAATTGTAAAAGATGAATATAAAATAATAGATTATTGGAGATGAAGCTTTGCTCTGCTGTGTTTCTGCTATAGCGCCAACTTTGGCATATTCTGCTCGACACCTGGCGTAGCGGTGGGGAGGGCTGTCCCTAGAAAGGTTGCGGCCCACATGCTCTTCACAGGCATTCCCCTAACCGCAGAGGAGGCCATTGGTGCAGGACTAGTTAGCAAGGTTGTGCCTGAAGAGAACATGGGTGAGCGGCATCAATATTCATCCTAGTTGAAAGTGTTGTGGTTCTTTTAAGGGTTCATGTCACAAAGTAAGAATGCAGGCCAAGAAAGCATACTAGTTCATTATAAGTAACAGCAAGCCTTACTGTGTAAAGCTCATAAAAATATATAAAAAGTTTGTTTATTTATTTTTTAGTAAATATTCTCCAGTGCTTCAACATTATTGTCACATATATTTGCTGGGAAATCCCACAAAACCCAACCAGCATAAATTAAGGAACAACCAGTACAGTTGACATCAGTGATGGATTAATGCATAAAAACCACAAGGTCCCAGGACAAGAAGGCCAAAACAAAACTATGGTGTATTATTTTGACATACATGTTTGACTGTTGACAAATTTTCTCAGACATTAATGCAACAGACTGAGTCATGGAGGATTGTGTCACGAGTTTGGGCAAGTTCATAGGTATTTCATTTGGTAGAGCATTGATGTAAGGTCTGGAATTTTAATCCTTGTCCGGACACATTTTTCAAATGTATGTTAACCCCAATCCTGTGTCTCCTGCAGATGAGGAAGTGGCCAAGATAGTTCAGGCTATCACCTGCAAGAGCCGTGCTATCGTTGCCATGGGCAAGAAGTTCTTCTACCAGCAGCTCGAGGCAGACATAAAGACTGCTTACAGGTGATTCACTCAGAACTATGTTGGCTTTCTTCGTCAAATTTACTCTTAGTAGTTTATTTTTCCTTTTTCTATAGTTTTATCAATTTCTTTTATTGTAAAATTATTTAGCCACTGAGCAACCTCATTTTTAAACATCAGAACTATGTTTAGTAAAAATATGTCAGGATGAACCTTATTTAAAACACAACCATTATAATAATAATAATAATAATATTTTACTATAGTAATATATTAATATTATTTTTTCTTATATTGTGTTTGTTCCTTTGTATTTTTCTTTCCACCTTTCCTATACCTTCTTCCAAATATCTCATCTCATAAAATGAAAATACAAAAACATAGAGAAATATTATTTTTTCGGTATTGATCAAAAGTAACAGCTACAAACCACATGACTTGACATATGAATATATAAAAATATGTTTAATAACTATCGTAACTGTTGAACAATGTCCTTCCTACCATGTTCCTAATATATATATTTTTTGTACTGACTAATTCAAACTAAATTATCTTTGAAGATCAGATGAGTGTAAATTTTAAGAAAATCCATTAGCATTTACCTATAGGAGGACTGGTAAGTCATATTTTAAGAAAAGTGGTGGTAGTGGGAGACATGATTTTTTCCAAAATGTGGTTTCTCATCTTTTCTTCAGTCAAATACAGTTACATTAAAATCACCTCCCATTATATTGAGTAGTTAATGCCCCTAATGCTGACACTAGAACAAGTCTTATGAATCTTTTGGTGATATATTGTAATGGTGTGTTGCAGGCTGGGGGAGGAGGTGATGGTGAACAACATCGGGCTGGCAGACGGACAGGAGGGCATACGCAGCTTCATTGAGAAGAGGAAAGCCAACTGGAGCCATGGCTTTGAGAAGGCCCATTAGAACCGCATCGAGGAGAGGGAGATGGCATGACATTAGGAGTCTACATGGCCTCTAGTGGGGTCTCACTCTAGAGAGAAGCAGATCACAGTACTCTCACCGAGAGATGTCGATTCATGGCAGTTTTTGTATGGGAACGCTTATTTACTATACTATATATGGGAAAGAGGAATATGAACAAATAAAGTGGAAGGTATAGGAAAGATAAATCAAAACAAATAAAGTGAAAGGTATAGGAAAGAGGAATAGAAACAAATTAAAAGGAAGGTACAGGAAAGAGAAATAGGAACAAATAAAAGGGAAGATGCAAAAAAGAGAAATATGAACAAATAAAAAGGCACAGTAAAGAGGAAAAGGAAAAAATAAAAGTGAAAATACATGAAAGAGGGTTATAGGTACAAACAAAATAGCTCTAAAAAGACTATTTCACACTTTACACTGCTGCCACTGGACAAAGAGCTAATGACTGCATCTTAGAGTTCAACTAATCAATATTGCCTGTTCCCTCGACCTAGGTGTCATTCTATCAAAACTCTGTGGAATAGAGTATGAAACATGCAACGCAACTTCCTAAAAGAGGAAACCAAAACACAAGAGAGTAAAAGTAGCGAATAACATAAAGGCATAAGCTTAAGCTTAATTTTAACTAAGTTAAATTTGAAAATGATGCTAATCCAAGATAATCTATGAGAATGCATCTTTAAAGCAACTTAGAGTCTTTTCGGCAAGGGATTGCACTGAAGTATGCACCAACTCGCCCTAAGTGGTCACCAGTAATGTGTTTTATAAGTTTCCATGGTAATGTCAAGTTGTCCAGTTTCCGGCTGCGAATAAGTTGTAAATTTTGACAGGTGGGAACAAGGTGCCTCTGTTGACGGAGTATTTTCTAACTGCCTAGTGTTGGCCTCTCTCGACTTGTAAGGTGGGAAGCTAGTTTTGTAGGTTTGGCTTTACTTCCTTTATCATCCACCTTCTTTCTCTTCATATTCACAATTAATTACCAGTCTCATAGTTTTATTAGGTACTCTGTTATTTATCAGCTTCTTCTCTTTTTTTTAAAGCACTGAATCTTACTTCTCTTTCGGCTGATACAATTTCTTATTATTATTCATAATTATTTTAATTTATGGGCTGCTCATTGGGTTTAAAACTGGATTATGGCAGGTGTGTTTGGCTAGTCTTCAATATAGTACTGGCTTGGGCTATTAACAACTTACACTAACAAATCTAATGCCACAAGTAACTAATTCATTTTAAGAAAATGCACCCTATTTTTACTGAAAATTGGGGGAAAATAACTTAGCTGAATCCTGGCCTGGGTCAATGCTGTGCATTAACACAATAGTTGACTTAAAAACTAACTTAACCTAGGCCATCAACACTCAATATTACATACCCTGCTATGCTAAGTCACAGCATCTAATCTTACATTTATAGACATTATTATTACTATTATTATTATTCTGTGATTTACCTGTTAGAAACTTGTTCCCCATATAGTGGCACCATCATAGCACATTGAAAAATAAGCAGCATCATAATTTAGTATAGTACTATAGACAAGTGTAGTCAAACATGCGGCTCTATTTCTTCACGGCCAATCTCAATGAATTCTTAAACCATCATAAAAAAAAGGCACTATCGAAAATCTTACAGCACAAAAACATGCTCAGTAATCTCACCAGATTTATAGGTGAGTCATATTAGTACTAAATTGTGCTTGTATATGGTTTCAAGTAATTTTGTTAAGTTACATGTTACTTGTTTCTTTTCATTACTTTTTTAGTTTTATGTGACCTGTCATGTTTGCTGTACTATTTAGATTGTCCTATGAGTAATTAAAGGTTGAATCCACTGGTATAGACCATAATATGGTGGTTTAATCTCTAGTCTGGCAGTGAAACAACCTGAACTTTCAGTTAGGTGGCACTCTTAAGTATTTAATTGTATTTAATTCTCTTTCATAAACATTTACTTGTAATAATTAGCACATTATGTTATGTAGGTACTCAATTTTATGTAAGATATATGCACTAACTGAAAATGTTAATTATCTGTTACATAACTATTCTAGTTCAAGAAATTATTCAATGGGTGATATTATTGTATTTAATTGCATGTTTTTTGTAAAACAAGGGCTGAACAGGGATCGAACTCAAGATCTAGCACTAGATCACTGATCTCCATGATGATGTGACCATTCCTAAGGGACAATTGGCTGCCTCATGGTGAAGTAGTTAAAACTCTTGACTACTATAGTCAAAAGAGTTTGAGTTCAATCTTCAGCAAGATTGTTGATTTATGACCACAGCCATAAAATATATTTACTGGAATATATGTAATAAGTGCTACATTTTTTCCATAAATACTTTATTCTTGTTAATTGCATTCAGATGTATTTAAAAATGTTAATTACTTATACAGAGAGGCATCTTATAATTAATAAAGGTGCTTTTGTTTATGGTAGAGAATACTTGAGGAACTAAATCTGCCAAGTTCTAGGATCTCCCCAAGTCTCTTCTTGGTTTATTAGAATTTACATTAAATAGGAGTAAACATATATGCTTTTACTTTTAATCTTTAAACGCTTTTTTATATTTGGCTCCCTATATTTCAGTACTGGCTATGAGTAACTTATATTCTAAAAAGAAAATATCTACCTACATATTTTTCTGGGTGGGGAATGGGGCTGGGAATTAAACACTGACCTCCAAGATCAACGTCTGCTACAACATCCAATATGGTGGTTGAACAAAGAAAGAACATTATTTTTTGAATCATTTTATTTCAAACAAGAGAAAAATGATTACAAATGAGATTAAAAAAAAAGTTTTGCAAGCTACAAGACCACCTTGCTCTGAACTTGATCACTCTCACAGTTGATTGGACAAGGAACTGGCCCACAGGATTAATGCCATGTAGCAATCTGAACAACTATGTCTCGGGCACAAAAGAAACAGAAGGGTTCTCATTCCTGGTTTATTTGAATTCATAAAGTTGATTTGTATTCTGCAAATTATGTCTTTATTGAACATTTTTAATGTGAGAGAGATAGAAATGTTGATGTTGGAAGATGGATGCTCATAAATCTTAATGGCTCAGTCACTTCATAAAGTATATTTTTCCTCAATATTTATCCTAACAATTGTTTTGAAAAGTTGTGACGAGAGATAGAATTTCTTTGGTCACTAAGTTGACCTGGGCATTTGTAAGAAATTGTTAGTTCCCAGTCATTTAACCAGGCCATGCTGTAGCTATTTCTGAGCTAAATGTAGAACTTTACTATTTTTATTTGTAACAATTAGTTGGCTCTATGAGATGTAAGACAAAAATAGATATTTTTTTTTGTTTAAGTCTCCCACTCCTCTCATAATATGTTATGTTATCCTGTTTATCTATCCAGCCAAATGGCAGAAATATCTTTTGGTTTGCGGAAATTGGGTTATTGGTACAAACTTATCCTAAGACTCAAAAATACACATTCAACTTTACAAGGGGTGTAATCTCTTCCTAAATAATACATTTTTGTCTGCAAAAATTAATAATTGCTATTCTAAATATTAAAAGTAGCTGCATATATGAAAGAACATTTAAATCCCAAGCTAACAAACTAAAATTAAGCTGCTTGCCTTAACTTAAACAACTTGATTGTTTGGATCCATTCATTCTTAACTCCACAACAAGAAAATAAAATAGTTTGGCTAGCTGTTACTCACTTGCTAAATTTTATTTTTATTATATTTTGAAGAAGGTGCAGGTAAAGCTGGCTAGAAATAAATAAAAAGGAACAAAAACAATATTGCATTTACAATGATGATTGGATATGATCATTGTAAGAGCCATTTTGTGTTAGTTCCTTTTATATATTTCTATCCACTTTCCATGTATCTTCTTCCAAATATAATACAATTATCTCAAAGTGAAAAGGGGTTTTTCTTAAAGGAGTATGGATTTGGTTTAGGTTAGTTTTTGATGGGTGTATACAATTACATCGCATATCCATTACATCGCTTTTATGGTACAAATACATTGCAGGTCCGTAACATCACGTTTCCCTCATCTCTCTACACACAACTAACCCTACTCTGATGTACAACCAATAGGAATGAAGGGTCAGCTGACTTCCATCGGGAAGGGGAGATTTTCTAGCTTGCCAAAAATCTTATGTTCTTAAAATTCTTTGAGACTTGAATTTTTAAATTCAAATTACTGTGGTGCAACGAAAATCAAATATGAAATAATAAAATAATAATATAATCTACAAATTAAAAATACACCTTTTTATATAGACAATTTTTTCCAGAGAAGTAAAAAACAAAATTATTGTGTATTTATTTTAGGAGTGTTGTAGATCCAGTTGCCTAGGCATCTTGGTTATAGGTGAAGTTTATTTAAGTTTTGAATAAGTTACATTATTCTTTCAACCAGCCCCACCTTCAAAGTGAGAGTCAGGCACACTATCCTTTCAGCCAGCCCCACCTTCAAACTAGAGTCAGACATGCTATCCTTTCAACCAGCCCTACCTTCAAACTAGAGTCAGACATGCTATCCTTTCAACCAGCCCTACCTTCAAACTAGAGTCAGGCATGCTATCCTTTCAACCAGCCCTACCTTAAAACTAGAGTCAGGCATGCTATCCTTTCAACCAGCCCTACCTTAAAAGGGAAAATCCGAGGGGAGAGTCAGGCACACTATCCTTTCAACTAGCCCCACCTTCAAACTAGAGTCAGGCATGCTATCCTTTCAACCAGCCCTACCTTAAAAGGGAAAATCTGAGGGGAGAGTCAGGCACGTTATTCTTCCAACCAGCCCCACCTTCAAATTAGAGTCAGGCATGCTATCCTGTCAACCAGCCCTACCTTCAAAGTGAGAGTCAGAGGTGAAAATCAGGCATGCTATGCTTTCAACCAGCCCCACCTTCAAAGGCCTCCACCATGGTTCGGATTCCATGTTAATACTGTAGGTCCTTCATTTCATCTCACAATCACCCTAACATTACACATTAGCGTAAGTGCGTATAACCCGAAAGGGTAGTAAGACGCAGTGCTAATAATAATAATAATAATTATTATTATTATTATTATATATATGCCCCTTCATTCTTATTGGCTGTACGTCAGAGTAGGGTTAGCTGTATGTAGATAAGTGGGGAAAACGCGACGTGATGGACATGTGATGTAATGGTGCTCTTTCGTTTTTGATATGCTTTTGTCTGGGCATTGTTGATCATTTGCAAGTGAGTCACATCACCTGCTTAAATATTTGAACACGTGCACTACCCCTAATCTAGCCATGTTTGCTTTGATGATGATTACATGACACCCTCTTTTGCAAATGTTGACACTATCATTGCTAACAGCGGCGGCAGATTGGTTGGTATATCTCACTAATAGGCTCACACCCTGGAGTTTTTTTTATAATCAACATTAATTCGTAACTTTTAAGAAGTTTTCTGAAAAGAAAAGTACCTGTATATATAATTTTGTAATATTTAAACAAAAGATAAATATTGTTTCATTTCAAATGTTCTAAAACAGGAATAGTTCTATATTTTATAATATTTTTACCAACTGAATGATTGGAAACCCCCTTTTAGCGGGGAATATGATAATTTTGTGAAATAAGAATGAACATATCACAAGTTTCTATTAATATATATTCATATTATCATTTAGACACTGTGTGCACAAATATTGATATTATTGCCAAATTTGGGTTTGGGATTTGTGTAGTCACTATTTAGGGGTACTATTGTACACCTTTGCTCACAATACACAACTGTACAATATTATTATATAGAAATGTAATAAAGTATTTTATCAAAATTCAAACTACAGTTTTTTAATGTAGGGCCTACTACTATTACTGCTTGTTTGTAATTCACTATTGCTAAATGAAAACCTTCATATAATTACAAAGAATGTATATCATTTTCTCTTTAAGTACTTTAATACTTTTATTTTTAAAAGGCCTAGTTGTTATCTCCTAGATTGACTATACATGTTTATTTATAATACTAGAATTTAAAACAAATAAAAATAAATATGAACTAAAAAAAACACTGATGTTTTTAACACAGGGGCTTAAACAAAATCCAAGGTGTAGGAATGAGTAGAGTAATTAAGTAAATGCATCAGCATTCACTTGGAGTTGGAATGGGAAACCAAATTTTATCAATCTTATTTTAGCACTGTCACATTGATTCAACAATCAAAATTCTGCCTCATTGGGACAGAAGGGGAAAGAGATCAATAGAGATAGTACAGTAGCATAACTATGGTGAGGCAGGTCAGGCACATGCCCTGGGTGCCTAATTCACTAACAATATTAGCAACCGGTTCAATTATTTGAAACAATAAGGTGTATTTTGTTTTTATTATTTTTAAACTAGCATGATACGTCATCAGTTTTAGTACCATTATAAAATTCATCCAAGTTAATTAACAGCTTTCAAGTGGCGCTATTTTTTTCTAGTTGCCCTGGGCGCCATAAACCCCTATTAACCATAGGTATTCCTCTGAACAGATAGCCCTGCTGAAGAGGAGATGCTTTTTCCCCCATTACTTTTTAATCTAGCATTAGAGTATACTATTAGGGTAATGCAAGAGAGAAGGAAAGGGTTGACATTAAACAGTATAATGCAGCTATTAGGATATGCAGATGATTTAGCTTTGTTGGAGGTTCTTGCAAGAAATGCAGAAATTTTATTAGAGTCTAGTAAGGAAATAAGATTAGAAGTGAACCCTAAAAAGATTAAGTATATAATTGCACAGATTGAGAACAATAATCTAGATATTACTGTGAACAACATTTCATTTGACAGGGTTAATGAGTTTAAACAATTTAGGAACAGTCTTAACTAGCAATAACAACATTAGAGTGGAAATAAGGAAAAGAATACAGTTGCAAAATGCATGTTATTACTCAGTTAGTAAGTTGTTGTCAACTCGCCTTTTTTCAAGGAATGTAAAACTCAAAATATACAAAACAATCATTTTATTGGTTGTTCTCTATGGGTGTGAAACATAGTCTCTTAACTTACATGACAAAAGAAAAATTAGGGTATTCAAAAATAAGGTGCTTCGGATGATATTTGGTGCAAAATGGGATGAGGCTCCTGGGGAGTGGAGAAGGTTACATAATGATGATTTACATACCCTTTACTCATCACAAGACATTGTTAGGATTATCAAGTCTTTTAGATTACAGTGGGCAGGACACGCAGCACAAATGAATCATGCTTAGGGTATTGAATGGTAAACCCGATGGGAAGAGATCGTTGGGTGGACCTATGCAGATGGAAGGATAACATTAGAATGGACATGAAAGAGATGGGGTGTACTGAGGTGGACTGGAGAGAACTATCTCAAGATAGGATAGATGGTGTATCCTTGTAAGTGCGGCAATAAACTTTCGAGTTCCTAATGTCATAGCGTAAGTAAGAAGAGGATTTAGAACTCAACAGTCCAAACTTCTATGTATACATGCCATTTTCTCCTTGTGTTGGTTGTAGCTTGTCTGTGGAGGTTGGTTGCCATGACTACTGCATACAAGTCACACTATTTATTTCTGTTGAGGTTAGGTCATAATTCACTATACCGTGGAGGAGTTGTTGGTTGAATCACTGTCATTCTTTGTTCAGATAAATAAAATATTAGTTATAAAACTGACTACAACTTTCAGAAAACAGGGGTTTAAAAGTAAGGAAATTGTTTATATACATGCACCACAATGAATATAGTAGTGTTGGGGCACTCACAGCCAAAATATAACAAGATTTGTAAACACTCAACAAGAAAGAGTTCAAACCACTTTATAAGGTTAAGTATCATAGCCATTATCAGAAATAGCCTTACCTTTGGTTTCAAAACGTTATCAAATCTATCAAACCATATATTCTACAGCTATCAATGTTGAAAACTCTAAGATAAGTGTGAATTTATATCTCTTTTTCAGGTACTCAACAATTGAGTTGGTCTCCTAGGGCCTGAGATCATAGTCAAGGGAATTACAAGTCCCTTGGGTTTTGCCATCCCTCACACCATTTATAGTGTAAAGTTACCATCCCACAGAGATTTGAACCAAAGTCTCTCTGAGGGGGATTCACTCACTATCTAAAGTAAAACACACACAACAGCTCTTGGCGCTGTTACTGTGAGTGCTATCCATGTCTGACATCAATGAGAGTACGACAGAAGTCACCGATGATGGGTGGGAGGCCCGTGAACTCAGACAAGGACGCATGTCCAACACACCTTACTCCGCTGAATTTTGTTCAGACATTGCCACCCAGGAGAGGCAGGGACCCATAAAAAGAGTCCCAACCAACACACCTTGGTTCAGTGAGCCTCGCTCAGAAAAAAGTCGGGATCAAGTAAGCATTGACAAGGCCAGTTTGGCTTGTATTAATTATTTGTCCAACAGGTTTGAACAACAGAAAAAAGTATAGTCATGCAAAATTCAATAAACGGTCTCTTCAAGTGCCCAATTCTGATGTCTATATAAAAACTATTATCCTTCCTTCTCAACTTATCACTCTCTAGCAACGAGTGTGTAGCTACAGAAAATCTTTGCTAGCCAGCACATGCTCCAACACTACTCATACCTTCATGTCTGCACTCTACTTGGGCTGTGAAAACAATAACAATATCAATTAAAATCAAATTTCAATTTAATTTATTATTATATTTCAATCAGCCAAGGCTCTTTACAAAAACATTACAATATTAGGACTTGTTGTGTGGGTTCAAATTTATAGTAAAAATTACATAATATGATACCACAATAGTTGTGTGGGTACATACAAAAACATAAACTTAAAAAAAGATAGTAGAAATTAAGATAAAAGAAAACACATAGAAACTCTCCTTATATCACACAATAATAATCATAAAATATGTAAACAAAACCTGAGCAGTATAGAATAGGGTTAGAAGAACATTACAATATGATACTTAACTATGTGGGAGCAAAACCTAATTACCAGTAATTTAAATCAAGGGGAAAAACCAACACAGAAACCATAGAAAACAAACTATATTACACAATAATAATGTACCAACAACATAGGTATAATCATCTAAAATAAGGATCACAAACTACTAACCAAGTTGATATTTATGTTAATACCAATACTACAACACTCCAAGATATTATTATTATTATTATTATTACTATCCCTCAGGAGTTGGGCTGCGGCAACCACTTTAAACTAAAATAGTAAAGATATTAATTCAATTCTAGATTACTGTTTTTATTCAATTTTAATCAAAAGTTCCAGTAAGTAAGTCTGTGAATGCCAATAGTACATCATTTGTGAAGATTTATGATGGCATTAAATGTAAAACCTTCCCAATTGTTGTTTCTTGGTGTCTATAAACAATTTCTTAAGACAAACATAAAAGCATTTGTTTAGTGAATTCAGACAGTTACTATCTTTGTAATCTACACAAGTAGCAGGTATAATATAATTTTAAAAACTTATATACATTAAAAATAGACTCCCAGCTGTTGTCTAACAAGCTGAAAGTATTTTTACTCGGGTCAATAGAAAGGAGAAAGTGATGTTATAAGTGGATTGAATAGCAATTTTATCATCGATAATGTAGCTGAAATGGCCTCAGGATTCAATCTCATAGTAATACAAATATAAATACTTCACCTCATCACTTCACCTTACACTGAAACATGGCTTCAGTGGCATTTATGAATGTATTTTGAGGACTTTCATATTTGTTGTCTCAGGCCCAGGGTCATCCCGCCGGGCGGGATTGGTGGGTGACCCCTCAACCCCAATGTTGGTTGAAAACTTGAAAGTTGGGAATTTTGAGGTCTGGAGTTGGAAAATTCAAGACTTATTCTGTAGCCAATTACTTTATAATATTAAAGTCCTTAACCACAGACTTGTACAGACAAATTAAACATTTCCCAACTGTTGATCCCTACTCTACAAAAAATCCCATCTTCAAAAACGTCAAACATTTAAAGGAGATTCCTTGTTTAGTAAATTGTAGAAAGCTTATTTAATCAAGTAGTCTAGTAGCACCGTTGTCAGTAGGCAGAGACAACGGCCGGTGAGTGTATGCCGAATGCGGTATTGAAACGAATCACAAGGGAACATGAGCTGCCCAGTAGCAAAATTTCTCAGCCAGCAATGTTTGAAGTAGCAGCAATGTCAGCTAATGTTTTATTTTAAGGTTTAGTGTTTTTAGTGGTCACTTTCGTGACTGCTAGACTGTCACAGTTTTATTATTCAAATTATCATATGTTGTACAGCCAGTGCCTTAATTAGGGCTTTTATTAAATTTTGAAGGCATAAATGCAGTGAATGTTATGCAACATTTTATTGTTTTCTTATCGAAAGCTTTAACTGATGAAATTAGGACAGTGAGGCTAGTGTTAATGTTGACTTCTGAAATCTAGCAAGTATCTATACTAGTTTAAATTTAACTGATGTATCTTATTTAAATATTTATTAAAATAGGCTTTCATGAAAGCGATTTAAATATGCTCAAAGCAACAGTGAAGGAAGAGGGGTAAATAGGGCTGTGTCACATTGTTACAACTCTTATAATTTTTTATTTGACTAAGTAAACTACATTAAACAAAAAATAAGTGGTTTCTTTCACCTTTAACATTTTAAAATTTGGAATACTTTTTTAAATTCGTTATTTGGTGTTCGATTTGCATCAAATTTCATATGACCATGTTGTTTAGAGTGCTGATTTTGAATTTGCAATCATGTATTTCATAAAATGTTAGGGGAAGCCCCTTTACCCTTACATGCTAAATTACAATATGTTTTGAATAGTTTATTCAAGTACCAGTATTAATATTTTAGGGCAACTTCCATGAGGTTAAGAAGCAGAACATTGTCAGACAGGTATTAAAATACTGTAGAAATACCGATAAATTCCCTTTTTTATTGCTTTATTTTACAGTTGAAAATGTTTTTAAATAATAATGGCCAAATTGCTAATTTTTTGATAAAGTGGCGAGCGAGTTCTACAGCTCAGGGAGCTTACTAGTTAAATATTGCTTCCAAGTGTGTAGTAATAAAGCAGTGGTTTCCAACCTGTGGGTTGAAGCGTATTTTGTGTGGGCTCACAATATAATTATAATATTATATAATTATGTTTTCAAGGGTTTTAATGATTATAGGAAGATGTGTAGTTGTAATAGAAATGTAAGTTGTTAAAGTTCTAAAAATTACCTATTTACTCTTAGGATCCTTTTGGCTATTCCATTCTGATAGCTTCTTGCTGACTTGTTTACTGTGGCAGCCTTGTAATGCTGCTAGCATAACATAAAATCATCCTCCAACCCCGGGCTTGTTGATTCTCTTTTACTACATACCAGTCACACATAATCATTACTATAAGCAGTTTATAATAATTAAAACAAACATTAGTGGACATGTGGGTTTAATGTCACGCTCTTTTGGTTTGGTTTGTTGGTGAAGGTGAAACAAAGATTTTAATTCTGGCCAGGGGTAGTTTATCCTAATATCCCTCCAAGCGAATAAGGGTACATCTCCTCTAAATTTTACCGATCCCACTGAAAATAACTTAAAAACTAGGATTTGAACGCTTTTGAGTTATTGCGATGGCCGCAGAGAGAAAAGTTGTGGTCATAATCTACAAATGTTGGAAACCACTGTAATAAAGTCAATTAAATTTTTTTATCTAAAATACATTATTTGAACGATATCTGCAAATCTAAATAAATATATTTAAGCTCAATTGGATATTTAGCTCAGATCCAGGTAAACTGAAATTAATAATTCAAGTTATTTCCTTATGCACTCCGTTCTAACCATTGCCCTTGTACTTTCCTTTGCCACTTGGGAATTTTTCTAATTTAAAAATTCTTATAGTTGGGGAAAACACTAGTCCTCCTCGCCCCCCCCCCNCCCTCCCAAATATGTTTTGTGCACTGCCCCTTCTCAAGCCACTTTAAATCTGCCAGTCCATCCCTGCTCAATCCATGGATTAATGTTAGTAGCATGGTACCAATTGATATTTTAATTGAAAGGGTGCGTGAAAAAACTGCGGACAAGATTTGGTATGTACAGTGTGGCTTCATGCCAGGTAGAGGTTGCATGGACCAGATATTTGCATTGCAACACGTGATTGAGAAATGTATGGCAGTAAGGAATAAAGTTTATTTAGCTTTCGTTGATCTGGATAAAGTGTTCATTCAGGTGAATAGGAGTGTTTTAGAATGTTCTTAGGAATATGGTGTGGATGCATGGTTAGTAAATGCATTTATGGCGGTGAATGATGGAAGTAACAAATTGTTAGATAAGGTTGTGTTATGTCTCCATGGTTTATTAATGTTTTTATGGATAAGTGTGTGAGAGATGTTTATTAGGATGTGGTTGGTGTAAAATTGTACAATGTGAATATGAGAGTGCTGTTATATGCAGATGATACCGTATTAATGGCCGAGAATGAAAGGGGCTTGAAGAATACATTAAATTGTTTGAACATGATGACAGACAGAATAGATATTCATATAAATGTCCCCAAAACGAGGTTGATAGTTTTTTTATAAGGACGGATCAGGAAATGAGTGTCAACTTAGTATAAATGGAAAGCTGTTAAAGCACGTGAATGGTTTCGTATATCTGGGCAGAATTTTCTTTAAAAATGGAAGTATAGATGGTGAAATTTACAGACGTGTGAATGCATCTCGGAGAGTAGTTGGATGTATGTGGACTATTGCAAAAAACGAAGTAGTATCGAAAGAGGCAAAGCTGGCAGTATAAAAGGGGAAACAAACTGTAGTCTTCCTGTAGTGGGAGAGAAGACAAGTTTTGGAATTAATTATATGTGTAATCTGAGGTGTATAAAATAATAATAATAATACTTAGCACCACATCTTACGCCTCATTCGGATTATACGCTTAAGTAATAATTAAGTCAATGGGCTAGGAATGGGAAAGGTTGAATATAGAGGAAGTGAACCTGCATTTGCGTTGAGAGAGAGAGTGGGAAACCATTTAGAAAAAAAACCTAAGTTCACCAGAGAGATTCAAACCTCGATCTCCCCATCCTCGATAGTCTTGCTCAACACAAAACTAGCGCATTATCTAACTACGCCATCGAGGCGGGTAGGTGTCTAAAGCCCATCTTGTATTAATCAAGTTATAGAAATAAAAATAGTTCCATAGCAATGGTTGGTTGTACCTGAAGACCTGTTGTAAAGGGGTGGGACGATGAAGGAACCAGTTAATTGTCCAGGCTGAGGAAAACATTGTGTACTGGTCCAATGATGACTCTTCTTCCGCCTCTTACTTGAGTTACCTCGACCCCTGGAGCACCTTCCACTGGCGGGATGACCTTTGGAATGATGACGACTGGCCCATAGAGCAATTGGCTCATTACCAGGACCTTGAGCTGACAAAAGAAGAGGCGGAGGGGGTACTCACAGAAAGGATAATTGCCACATTCAGTTCTCTGCTGGTACCTTGCCCGAACACCACAAAGTATGTGTTTGGCAAACTAGTTCTTCAAAACAAGGTTAGTACCTTTATCTGACTTTATCAAGTATGTGTTGGGCAAACTAGTGCTTAAAAACAAGGTTAGTACCTTTCCCATACACCATGATGTATGTGCTTGGCAAACTAGTTCAACACAAGGTTAGTACCTTGATCTGACTCTATCAAGTATGTTCTGGGCAAATTAGTGCTTAAAAACAAGGTTAGTACCTTTCACAGAGACCATGAAGTATGTGCTGCACAAACTAGTTCTTCAAAACCAGGTTAGTACCTTTTTTGACTCTGTCAAGTATGTGCTGGGCAAACCAGTGACTTAAAGACTCCTTGAAGTATACTTATAATGCAGAGAGACAGTTCTTGCACTAAAGTATGATCTTTTCTCTCCTCTCCACCATATTGTATTATCTCTCCTAGAACCTCACAGACATTAGTCTTCTCCGGTATCACCATTACCTGCAGTACCTCGACCTGTCCCACAACCGCCTGACCAACCTGACTCCATTAGAAGGAGTTCAACATCTCAAGAGTCTAGACGTCTCGTATAACCAGCTGACTACTGTCCTAGGGTTCAAGGCTCCTTGGTACCTGACCTACGTCAACTACTCCCACAACTGTGTGCAGGTCATTGATGACTTGACAAACTTCTGGGCCTTGGTTCACCTTGACATGTCCCACAACCAGATCACTCGCATCTCCGGTCTGCAAAACCTCAAGTACAATGTATACTATAGATCATACATATAACATGTTGCTCTTTAGATGCTGACCAACCTCTTCTGAGAAACTTGGGTTTAAATCCTGGTTGAATTAGAGATTTCATTTTTATGTGGTGTGAGAATATACTGTAGGTGAAGGTACCTTTTTTGCTCCTCATCTCTAACCATCCAGGCTATACACAATTAATTAATTAATTAATTACACTAAATTATTTTGATCTTATTAAGGTTGTCTATAGAATAAATGTACCTGCATTTGCATGGAAGAAAAGGAATTTATTTAGGAAAAACTACCCTCATTACACCAAACCGGGATTCAAACTCAGACCTCCCCACTACCAGGGAACCAGATTATATGAGCTTGATGTTTATTACACTTGCACATCGATGTGGGTGGGAAAGTGCTGATTTGTTTGAAAGACAGTGCAACTGGCAGGTAATCAAACTTTGGTCTTTCTATTCAGGTTTTCTACTCTATTTATCCAACAGCCATGCCAAGTTTATTTATTAGATTATCCTACAACTCATAGAAAAATTAAATATCTACTTACAAGTTACAAGCCACGACTCAACAACTGTTTCATAATTCTCACTTGCACTAATGAAGTCATATTTCAGGTATCTCCTATATTTGGATATTTCTCATAATTGCATTAAACGATTTGAGAATTTGAGCTACCTCCCCATTAAGAACCTTATCTTAAGCTACAATTACATCTCAGAGTTCGAGGAAGGTCTTGGGGTAGGCATGAAGACGATGAAAGATCTGATATTCGTCAACTTCAACAACAACCTGCTGTCTTCGCTTGCTCTTTTCCAGGTGAGAAATTTGCTGTAGGGCTATTAAAAAGGAAATGTTCTCATCTAAACTATCAATATTATTTTATAATCACTGGCTCAAGTCTCCCTACGAGTGCTGGCTTGACTTGTATCAACAATAATCCATTACCTGCCCTGTTAATGAAGAAACTGGTTCCATCTCAGGTGTGGGTGCCTAAAATAGTTTACTATTCGTTGGCGCCACATTATTACCCAAATATCACAATTCTTGACTCAAAGGTTGAGTTTTGATGTCCTGATACATTGTGGTGAGAAATAGTGTAGAAATATTGTTACTAACTTACAATTTGTTGATACATTGTGCTTTGGATGACAATGTCTGCCCACTTCTGGTTAAAATCCTGTCAGGGTTTAAAATGTAGTCTTCAAATGTTGGAAAGCAGGTAAAGTGCTTAATCAGATGAAAATCATGACTGTGAGTGTGATAAGCATCTGTGAATCTGTTTCGTTTGTTTGATGTTTGTAGGGTGTTTTCAGCCTACGGCTACTGCTCCTGGCAGAGAACTGTGTCAGTGAGTTGCTTGACCTTGAATACCTGAAGAGTATGATATTACTAGAAGGTCTAGACCTGAGCGGTAACTCTATCACTGCCTGCACAAACTACAAGGAGGTTGTGCTTCAAGCAGTTCCATCCATCCAATTGTTGGACAAAGCTTGTGTTGGACTGGTTGAGAAGGTGAGTATGATAGGTGTTTTCTGTTTGGATGGTCAAGAAGGTGAGCATGATAAGATATGTGCTGTGGCCGAGAAGGTGGGCAGACAGCTCCTTCAAAAATTGTTCAGTTTCTCAGATGCTGTCTAGGGAAATCTACTCCTAATATGTTCGTCAATCATTAATGCATTTAAATGCCGACGAGTGATGACATTGGCAGCATGGTGGGGTTTGAGCCTTCGGGTCCGGGCTCCTGGAGTTCTGAGCCTGGGCCTTGGCATTCGTGCGGTGAGCTGTTTTAGATCTTCGATGCTAACTTGGACAGTTAGTAGTGCGCATGGGCTAGACATGGGCACCTCCACTCGTACATACGAGGAGTGGGGAAAGACTTTCCCAAGCGCAATGGGCGTAACCCCATTCCCATACACACAGGAAAGAGTAGAGATCGCAAGGTCGCTTCTGTGAGCGGAAGTAAATGGCTCCGGTTACCACCCTGGATAGGTGGGAGGCATGAGCCCTCGGTGCCGGTCCAAACAGTGAGTGACTGGAAGGGGAAGAGGAGTTAACTCTCACCTCCCTGGGTATCCAGCCTGAACCGGATCATCCCACCCTTCAGGGTGCAAGGGTTGGAGCTTTTTAGGTACCGACCTAGAAACTGCCCTGGGCCACGGTGTCCAGGGGTGCTTGGCGCCACTTTGTGCCGCGACCATAGCATGTTATAAAGTCAATCATTAATGCAAGTCCGTTGCAAGCGGGTGCTATTTACAACATATTGCTCGACATGGATCAGTGAAGTCTCCTAGACACAATTGTGGACGACGTTTTGAAAAGTAAGAGGAACAGATATGAACAAACGTGGAAAATAGGAAACGAAACAGACGAGACAACGAGGCAAACGACAGACAAATGGACTTATGACAAGAGTGACACTACTGAAAGTAGGACTCGACATCAAACATAGATGACATGATCCAAAACTGGTATTGAGACAATTAGATTTACAAGGCTGAGACGTTGCTGACTGGCAGTGTAGAGTGGGATGGGGGATCTGGTTATCCAAAGTCCAGCTGAGGGAAGGCGCCCTCTGGATCCCAGTAGCGTGAACCACTGAAGAACCAGGGAGCCCCGGAATACCAGCTGGTAAGTATATTATTGGAGTGATTTCATCTAAGATGGAAGAACTAACCCCTAACTCACATAGTCTGGTCCACTTAGAAACAAGTGTTATTGCTGGGATGGAGCTTTCGGGCATCTGGTCCATCAACCGGTCGTTCAGATAGCTGTTTTCAGTTCAGAAGATGCGACCAGGAATAACATCAGAAGACCCTGCAGCCGCTGAGAGGAAATAACTTTTAAATTAGGTTAAGTTAGTTTTTTAGTCTTTCTTTTCTTTATATTTAGGTTAAGCTAATTTTAGGTCCATACAAGTGGTGGTTTAGGCTGGAAGTAGGCGTAGCGAAATATCCAATAGGACACCTCCCCAGGTGGTGGATAGGGGGATGCTCACCACCACTGGAGCTTTCGCTAAATCTGGGGACTATTATATCCAGAGGTCGGCGGGACAACCAGCAGTGGAGAGTACCGAAGGCGTAAAATACCCGGGGTGGACTAACTAGTAGGATGAAAATTATTTCGTAGGATTATAAGGATAGTTAGATTAGGTGCAAATTACATAATTTAACTATTGTTTAAAAATTGGATATGGTATAATAGATGATGTGTATGTAAATAGATTTAGTTCCTGAACTACCCTCTAGATGTCGGGATGGATGAAAATTAAATAAATAAAATCATTAATGGATTCACATCAATAGGGTAGTATTTATACCAAGCATTAAAGGTAATTTTTTGACTTAATCATTAATATAGTATATTGATATAACTCAATAAGGAAAACCTCTTTTCGCTTTATGGGGTAATTGTATTATATTTGAAAGAAGGTATAGGAAAAGTGGATAGAAACATATAAAAGGGGGACACACACAATATGGCCTTTACAATGAAAAGAAGATACACAGTTCACACTTTACACTGCTGCCAATGGACAAAGAGGTAATGGTTGCCTCTTAAAGAAAATTGATCGTCACTGCCCAATCCCTTGACCTAGATTTCATTCTATCGGAACTCATCAGGGAGGAGTGTGAAACGCGCAACGCAACTTCCTAAAAGAGAAAATCAAAAAAACAAAAAGGAAGAGAATTGTTTTTTTTCTCTCTCTTTTAAGAAGTTGCGTTGCGCGTTTCACACTCCTCCCTGATGAGTTCCGATAGAATAACCTAGGTCGAGGAATTGGGTGGTGACGATCAATTTTCAATTTTCTTTATAGAGGCAACCATTACCTCTTTGTCCATTGGCAGCAGTGTAAAGTGTGAACTGTGTTCTTCTTTTCATTGTAAAGGTCATATTGTGTGTGTCCCCCTTTTATATGTCTCTGCCCACCTTTCCTGTACCTTCTTCCAAATATAATATAATATAATACATTGTTATTGGCTGTCACTAAGAAATAGTTACTTAATATTTTCCGCAGCAGTACATTAAATATTATTGAGATATTGATCCTTAATAGACACAAATTATTTTAAAAGCGCTCGGTTTTTGGTTATGTTTCTAGTTGGCAGCCAGGAGACTATTCAGACCAGGGGAGCATTTATGTGTGGCGCAAATGCACACCCACCTTACACTCCTGCAGCACATGAACAGCCCAGATATAGGGCTGGATATCCATCCGGTAGACCAAGGGCACTTCCCAATTGTGGTCCTGGTGGGACCATTGGCTTCCAATAAGAATTTTTTGGTGCAGCGACTGGCCCATCTCTTTCCAGACAAGGTGCGAGCACACCATACTGCTACATTAAGCATTAAGTGTATTTGTCACATTTAAGGTTCTCTAAATAATATTATATGCTATTGTTCTTCCTATTAACTCAACAACCCCAATACCAGACCATTAGTTTACCACTAATCAGAATGTGGGTCCACTTTATAACAAAAATGTTGATTAAATATGTTTCATATAAACTAAAGAAAATTGTTAGAAAAAATATTAAAATCGCTAAATAAATCAAATCCTTTCTAATAACCTATGTCATAAAGGAGCAGTTGAACTTTTGTGACAAAAGTGTTTTCCTGGATTTAAATATGAGATTCAAGATTCGTAAGGAGTCACTTTTGTGGTCTCATGCTCTAAGTCAGGGATGGGCAAACTACAGCTCACGGGTGTATTCTATCCAACCCGCGGGATAAATAATTTAAATTTGTTGCATTGAGTTATGTTATGTTACCACCCAGAGCCTCAAATGACGAAAGGAAAAGGCAGAACATCCAACTCCAACTCCTGTCACGGCACACGACATATAAAGTTTACATCCTCATATTCACACAAACAAGTGTTTTCAACCATGAAACTTATGAAAAGTGATCTTGGAAACCGTCTTACTGATGAGCACTTGTCTTCTTTCTTAAGAATCCCCCCCTCACAGTTTAACCCAGATTGTTTAAAAATGCTGGAAGCTTGTTTGCAGTTTCACTCATCTCACGCCCCATCATATACATATTCTGGATGAACTTCAAAACACACTAGTCCACAAAGGTATTTATTATTGTTTTGCATTTTCAATGTATTTTAACCTATTCATGTCAGTCAATATTTATGTTCATTTTTTTAAATATATCTTTAAGAAAAAATATATATTAATAAAATGAAGAATTTGTTTGTCTCTCATGAGCATTGCGTAATATCTACCATATGCAGAGGTCTAAATTTTAAAATTAGTAACCCTTGTGAACATAAATATTCACCTTGAAGCTGAATTTTTTTCATTTTTTATTACATTTCTTTTTAATTTACTAAAAACTGGGTCGGAAGAAATAAAACAAAGCGAGTTTTTTCTGTCTGTTTGAAACAAAGAAAAGTGTTGACTGAGGGTAACCACAAACTGCATTGCAAGGTTACCCCAAGCAAAGCTGGGTACTCCTGCTACTAATGAGTAAAATTATTTGGACCACAAAATAAGTATAAGTTAGTCCTCATGTAAGTAAGTTTTCACATCCATGGTATAAGGCATCACTCTTACAATAGACTGGATTGCCGGTGATGGGGAAGTCAAGGAGTGGATCTGTCGGATGTGGTGTATTGAGGGTGGTTTTCCCTAATTGTGTCTTATTCTCTTATAGTCCCTCTAAATTCAACCTTCCTCATTCCTAACCCAACAGTATAAAATGCAGTACACAAATATTTTAATTAAAATGTAAAAGTAGGACTATGTTATTCAAGCCAAATGTGGAACATGACCAGCCAGCATTTCTAAAGTGTTTCAGAGCTCTTCCAACTATCTCATTTGACTTAAAAGGTAAAGTGGCTATCCTCCCAGGGGCTTAGGTTTGAGCCCCAAATAAATGTTTTGGGAAAGAGGTTACCAAATTTTGCTACCCCTGATTACTGTCCTCAGATATATGCAGGAGTCAACCACACCTCGCGTCCCCCCAAGACTGATAGCAGTGAAGTTGATGGCGAGTCATACCACTTTGTGAGCCAAGACAAGTTCAACGAGATGACATTAGAGGGGAAATTTCTGTCCATCACTGAAGTTCTTGGGAAGAGTTTTGGTTTCAGTAGGTTTTTATTAGTTATATTATTTCCTCGTGTAATGGAGTATACCGCCAGTTGGTTCCTTGAAATCCTTAAATCCTTAAGGATATTCGGCATTCAAAAAATTTCAGACTTGGAGATCTAAATTTTGTATTACTATTTTTTAATTTTTTTTTTAAATTGTGTATGGTTGTTTTATGAATTATGATCCTTACTTGAAGTTTATCTCATAATTATAGAACCAGACTCCTGACTATTATTTCTAACACATAGCTAAATGTGAACTTAGAATTTAAAAAAATTAAGTTAGTTAATATTTTTATTTTCTACAGAAACTTAAGGATTAATTGAAATAAAATAAGAATTAAATATATTTATTTCTTTATCAATGTGAGGAAGTTAACCTCTTATGCTTATTATTTTTTCTAGGATTCAAATTTAGGATTTGTAGGAAAAACTGAAATTAAGACTTGAGGAAAAAATGAATACAATACAATGTAACTATAATCATGATCTAATACATTTTATCCTTGCACAAAAATCAGAACTATAACAACCATCTATTTTTCAAGTCAAATTAAGGTTCAGTTGTTTAGGGTTGCAAGCTGTGAAAAGTAAAATGTTTGTTATTTTGTCTCACTATCCACTAAAATACTTATGTTTTAACTAGAGTAAGTTGAATGGATTAGTGCTTATATTACAAATCCTTTTCATTAATTTTTCCCACAGATCCTGAATCTCAAATTTAAATCTTAGAAAACATGTAAACATAAGAGGCTAAATTTACTTGACAATTTTTTAATTGCAAAAGAAAAAAAAAACCTGTTAACATTGTTTATACAGTGGATCAATTTTCCAGGGTACTAGGGGAAAAAATTGGCCCGTATAGATAAAAACGGATAATCTCTGACAGAAAAATATCACTCAATGCTTGTTCATTCATCAATGACTTCACCGACAACCCTTTTTTGTAAATATTTCAAGTTTTGTTATAATGTAGGAACAACTCTTTTACCTTTAGACATGTTCACTAATGATTTCAAAAATAAAAATTAAAAAAGTGTTACAAGATACGACATCACAAACTGATAACACAGCACACAGTGCACCTGTCCTCTTTGCCTCAAAAATAAACACTGGGTAAGTATGCTCAAATAATTATATTTATTATGGTTATCACTTATGTTTGATGATGTGTTATTAGTAACAGTCGCCAGTAGCATGTATAATTGAAATATTACTAAAAAGTACTTAATTTTTTACTACTTCATTTAATCCGCAGCCCAGTTAATGCGACCCTGAATAATCAAGAGTCTACTGTGTAATGCATTCGTCAAAAGATTCATATTATCAGTAAGTGGTAAATTAATGGTCTGGAGTCTGGTTCTTAGGTTTATTTTATAATAATTATGTTGAACTAATCCACCAATAAGCAATATCAGAATTCTAAAACAAATTATTACTCAAAATATTGAAGGTGTATCACCCAAAGGTGGAAGGACAAAAGACGGAAGAATGGTCTAAGTATAGAGGAAGATAGAGGCATTTTACTAAACTGGCCTGGCCACAGGCTAGAAACAATTGTTGTTGATGATGATGATGATGATGATGATAACCCAAATGAGTAGTAAGAGACAGTGCTAAAAATAATTTAATATCCTTAAGAATATGAGGTTTCAAAGTGACCATTCCTGATTTTAGCTATTCACCTGGAGCAGTTTAAGAAACACTAATCAAGTCCCAGATTTTGTTGATCTAGAAATTTCTATAAAATGACTTAAAAATGACTTCAAATTTTCAAAAAATTACCTAAAATTATAAACAAAAACTCTTAAAATCCATACAACTAAATTAAACATGAACTTTACAAATGTAAACTAAAAAATATGTATGCAATAAAAAGCATTTAACAACTAAACTCTCACACCCTGCTAAATATAGCATTGATTTACAAATATATGTTCAGAAGTAATATCTATCCCCTCCCAATGCAACTCTATTAGAGCTTAGTTGCAGTGTCTCCCCAGGAATGTGTATATTCGAAACTACAAGCAAAGAGGAAACACAGTTCATTGACTTCATTATCTTCTCATTCTGACAACAGTGTTTAAGAAATGTAGGCATTTATAAAATATCTATAGTATCAAACAATATACTTTTTCAACATGAATGCCTTAAAATTACACGACACAAAAAAGCCTAAAAATAACACAAGGAAAATATTTAAGAATCAAACAGCCGAAGCTATTATTTATGCTTTTTATTGAGTAATTCTTCATCAAGATATATTCTGAAAATTGAAAAATGACACCTGGACACGAGAATCAAACCCGGGACCTTTGGCTTAGTATGCCAATGCTTTAACCACTGAGCTATCCAGGAATCGTCCCGTGCCCAGAGTCATTAGTCACTCATATTTTAAGGCAGAGTCTATGATGGACGTGTGGAAATCATCCCCTACTAATGTGTGATTTCTTTTATTAAGATCACGAGCTATCAGATAACCCAGTCACCTTTGACTAGGAGTTGGCTTCATGCTGCCACTTGTACACTTATTATAATTGTAAGGGATCACAAATTTAATAATCAAATAGCAGAAGCTATTATTTATGCTTTTTAATGAGGAATTCTCCATCTAGGTGGCTGCGTTAGTTGATAGCTTGTGATCTTAATAAAAGAAATCACACATTAGTAGTCAATGATTTCCGCACGTCCATCATAGATTCTGCCTTAAACTATGAGTGAAGAATGACCATGGGCGCAGGACGAATCCTGGATAGCTCAGTGGTAAGAGCATTGGCGTACTAAGCCAAAGGTCCTGGGTTCGATTTCATGGCCAGGTGTCATTTTTCAATTTTCAGAAAGAAAACATTACCTTAAGTTCTAAAATGACAAAAAATTACCTATAAAATATACATTTCTAAAAGAATGGGATCATGAGCATAGTTATTTATGAGCCTTATATGTGATGAACCAATAAAAAATGGCATGTCATCAAAATCCGGGCCCTGCTAATCATGTTAAATATCCTTATTGTTTGTATTTTGATTTGTTATTACTAAATACACTGCCAAAATTGTTTTAATCCTATTTTCTCTCACTTGCACATCTTAGCAACAAACTTGTAGCTTCAACAAACCAATGCTATTAACTTCAGATGCTAATAGCTGCAGTTTTATGTATGCTCCACTTTCACTATAAATGTTACCAACATATTCCATAACTACAAAATGTTTTAACTGACAATATTTTGGTGGCAGGAGTAATTCTTGTCCTTGAACTTCTACAAGGGCAAAGCTTCTCTAGTGACCGTTTGTTGTCCCCGTTGTTAGGGGCACATTTCCACCAGTGTGACTCAACAGTGCTGCTTGCTTTCTCCACTTTGCGTCAAATCTCTCTTTGTTTTAACTATTCTGAACACTGTAATTAACTGGAATTTGAGGAGGAAAGACTCGTAATTTCATTATTACATACGAGAATTATATATAGAAATTTGAGATCCCAAGATCTTTTATTTTATTATTCTGATTCTCAACTTTAATTCTTAAATTTTACCTTTGATTTCTTGAGTCCAATTTTTCAACATTTACAATTGTAATATTTTTCCATACATCTTACCTCACAATAACGATTTTTTTTAAATATCTCATATAGTATAATGTGTTAAAAAAACTTAAAATTATAAATAGTAAAAAAAATGTCACTGTGGTGATGTTTAATTAGTGCAAAATCACTAGAAATCAAAAGGACATGTTGAGTACTTACATAACAATTTGCCTACTGAAGTTAAATGGCAAAAAAAAAAAAAAGTTCCAATAAAAAGTAACCTAATTCTGAATATTGCCATTTTGTTTGGATGCCAGAACTTTCTGCTATTTGAGAGCTAAGACTCAAGGTACCTATTCAGGGACTCAAATTTTTACATTTTTAATTGAGTAGACCAGTACCAGTTTCATCCTTTCCTTTTAAATAAGATTGGAAACATTACTTGTATACAATATCTAACAAAAACTGCCTGTGACAATCAAAGACCTTTCCAACTTATAAATACATATGAGTAGCCCATATGCAAAACCTGTTAAATCCATAATTTGTCAAAATCTAGATATTGGTATCCATGGATACGTTGGTTTTCCTTCTTTTAATTTAACATGGTTTCATGTTTCAAAACCAGCTATAAATCCCTCAAAAATGAAAGAGAAAAGTGGGACCATTGGCAAAACCTGTTACATCGTTGTAGCTTACAGACTCAAAACCTGTTAAATCATCCTCATGTTTACATTTGCAAAAGACTTTATAATTGATTAAAACCGCATGTACACTTTGAATAAACAAATGCAAAACAAGCTAATTTTTGTTCAGATGACAGATAACTGATGAAACTATTTCTATTTTATTTTCATTTCAAAGTTAATGTCATAGTGGTTGATATTAAAGTTTAATGTTGGCTGCATTGCGTTTTTTAGAATTAACTTGAAAAACAGCAGCTGTTGCTATAAAAATATGAGGGAACATTACTTTTTCCTAACCTAGGCTTGCAGTAGCTTTCATACTATAAAGTGTTGCAAATCCAAATGATACAGTTATTATAGAAACACCTGCTGAAATGTCAAGAAAACGTAAACAACGTCCAGACGAGTGGAAGTGGACCATTGCCAAAAAGGATAGGTAAGGCTATTAATGTATTTTTCTCCCATCCTACTATCGCACACACACTCCTTAGAAGTATATTTTGCTAATATATGAATAAAAACCCAGAAATATTATAAGTGTAAAAAAATCTAGAAGAAGGCGTGACTCCACGTGGAAGTCGTGAAGGTGCCCACCAAGTTGAAAAATACAGTTTAAAAAGACAAACTGTCAAGGACTTCATCAAAACTTTTATACCCATTCAAAACCATTACTGTAGGGTTAAAATTAAAACTAGTCAGTAGCTAAATAGTGATGTGTCTCGAAGAAAGATGTGGGAAATGTAACATGAAAAACACCCGGAAGAGCAACTCAAGGTTGAATATGTATTTTTCAGAAATGTTTTCTATGACAATTTTAATATAAGTTTTAATGCTCAGCGTGTACATGTCTAGAGAATTAAATTGCTGACGAGAAAAACAGAGAGAGAAAATAGGAACTGGAAGTAGAACTCAAAAGTACACAAGAAAAGGGCTGATACATTTTATGAAAAGCTACGTGAGGAAAATGACCATGAGACAGTTCTCAGCTATGATTGTCAGAAGAACTTGGTATTGCCGAAAATACCCGACCAGGAGGCTTATTACCAACGTTAATTCTACTTGTATAACTTTACCATTTGTGAGGGTATTTCAACAATTAATCAAAACAAATAGAACACTTTTTGCTATGTATGAACAGAAAATCAATTTTCTAAAGGACCTGTGCAAATCACATCTGCGTTACATTACAAGTTGTCTGGTTTAGATCTTGTTGGAATCACCACAGTTTGTCTGTTTTCTGACGGCTGTGTCGGATAGAATAAAAATAAGACTGATATATACGTGCTTTCACACTGGTTGCTAGTAGAGGCTCCCCTACAAATAAAGGAAGTTGTGATATGCTTCCCGATCATGGGCCATTCTTTTATCCCGCCTGATCGGGTATTTGGAAATTTTGAATGACAGTTCAAGGCCAAAAGCGTAATTGTCAATCCGGAGGAATACCTGCAGGTGTTTGACAGGTTCTCAACTGTCTTTCACCTAGGTACAGATTGTAAAGTGAGTGATTGGAAACTTGCTTCAGATGAGATATTGAAAAAGCCAGGTGAGTGGCATTTTCAGTTTCAAAAAGCCAAAAAGATTGTTTTCAAACAAAGTAAAACTGTAAAAACTATCCTGGTTCAGGGTGAGCATTTTATAATTTTGAAGTTGGCGAAGCTGAAACGCTGTGCAAACAAGGAAAGATTTTTCGAATCACTCAGCTTACTGAGGTACAAAAAGGAGTGAATTTGAAATCTGCTAAAATCACAGATGTTAAACGTCTTATTTCGCTTCACTTTGGTGAGGAGTGGTATGAAAAACCAAGGCTTCAATTTTACAATATTGTTTTTGCTGAGCAAATGAACCCAGTTCCTTTGATGCCAGGAAATTTGGAAGAGAAGAAATGGATTTTGAATTGACAGAAGATGTTCTTGAGGAGATTCGTTAATTTTTGTGTTGGACTTTTACGCATTTTTTCTTTCAAAGGTGGACCATATAACAATGGAAACAATATTACTTCATTACCTATAATTTGTATACATATTAATAAAGTCTTTTGTTCTAAGAAAAATCCTTTTTTTGTTTAAATTTGTATTTAAAAACCCCATTCCCATGGATAACACAGGTTTTGTACCTTGATTCTAAAAGCAAATGGCCAACCATACAGACGCAAAATATGTTATTTCCACTGTACAGATGCAAAACCTATTAAATCCAAACTTATAATTAAAATAATTACATTTCTGTTGGAGTGATATTTTACAGCTTTTGTTAGTTAAACAGAATAATTTTTCTTTAATTTATCATTGCCAGGTTAGTTGTTACAAGTTTTTTTTTCTGATTATCTGAAAATTCTTTCAGGTGGAGTCAGCGGGTTTTGCATATGGGCTACTCATATATATTATATAAATATTCACAACACCTCCACATCAAAGTTATCAAAATATTGTTGGCCTGACATTAAATATTATTTCAAACCATGTAATGATATGTATGAAAAAAGTGCATTGAGCAAAAACATTTAGTAATGAATAAAATGATATAGTATTATGAAAAAAGTAGAACATAAATAAAAGAAAAGACACTAACACAAATTTACACACACTTCAATATTTCGATGCTATTAAAGCACCTTCCTCAGGAAGTAGTAATAATTAGACTGAAGAGGATGTAATGATTAGCTTAGGTAACATGTCGTTTCCTTAAAAAAGAACCGTCTGCATTTCAACCATCCCTGAAAACATGACAGTTAAAACATCATGTAAATAATCACAAGGACAGATGATTCGCAACATCTCCGCTGCTATTTCAGTAGTGCATGTCTGTGAAAATAGCAGTGCTGCTTAAACCACTTGTGGGAATGAAGATTTAAGAAGTAGCATACATGACAGAAGGGAACCAAACTAATGAATATGGATAATTAATAGAGTGAAACCCCTCTAATACCACGAATAATTAAGGATATTCAAAATAATATTGGATTCAAGATCCAGATAGCTAAAATTTTTAGCTCTTTTTCTTCAGATTTTCATTTGAAGTTGGATTTTAAGTTATAATCCTACTTATCCATGGTTCAGACCCAACATATAAGATATACTTAACAGAGACCGACTATTAATTTAAAACTTAACTGAATGTATGAATGTGATGATAAATGAAAAATATATCAAATATATAACATTTTGTTACAATCTCTATTTCCTCTTATGTTTATTATTATTTCCAAGATTTAGATTTGTCAAATAGCGGATCTGACCCAGCTCTAGTAATTACCTCCATAGTCAGTTTGAGTACAGTCAAACATTTGTTCCCTTGCACGCGGTGGACCAACCTTCAACCTTCTTCACCTACAGGTCGGGATGAGTTGGCCCAAGCGGTGGCTCGCCAAAGTGTGTGTGTGACGCACATGGACATGACAGGGGCCTTGTCACTGCGTCACTCTGGCATGAGGCCCTACCTGGTGTTAGCCCTCCCTCGCAGCGAGCAACTCCATCGAGCCCAGCTCAAGGAAAAATATGAAGCTCGCATCTGCAAGTTAACCAAGATTATATCTCTCTACAGTAAAGGGACATTTTCACCTGCAGGTGTGTGCAATTTCATCTCTATAGGGGTACCTTGTCACCTGCAGATGTATTCACTTACATCCATACAGAGGGCCTTGCTAGCTGCAGGTGTTCCCCCCTCTCTCCATACGCTGAATATATTTCAACGTATGTTTAAATTTATAATATTTATTGACAGGATTTGAAGAAAGTCAGGAAGAATCTTACAAAGTCACCAAATACATCATGAAGGACTGCTTGAACCATGTTATCAAGAACTCTCTCACAGATAAAGTTCAGACCATTTCAAGGATGGCTTACAGTTTACCAACTGAGGTCGGAAATCAGGTCTCTGCAATACTACAGTTTATCTAGATATCTTGGCTGAGCTGGTGGAGTGCCAGGCAATACACTGCTCTCTGGGGCACATTGGGGGAGATTTAAGTAGGGGCAGATTTTATCCACATGATTTAATTAGTGAAAACTTGAAAGAAGAGAATCAGAGCTCACTCTAATTGTAATCTCATCTGGTAATGATTCCAACATAAGGAGAAAATATCCTCAGCACCCCTAGACTGATACATCTCTGATCTAGGCTTGTGTGTTTAGTACTGCTATTTCTAGTTTATTAGTTTGCAAAAGAAAAATGGTGCCAAAGGGTATTTTAAATTACACATTGAAAAGAGGAAAGAAGGGCAGGGCCTGCACACTTATCCAGAAAAACTCAGGCCTCAAAGTTCACAATTAAAAACAACAAAACACATAATTATTAAATTTTCAGGGTACATCAGTCCTTTTCTTCAGCAGGAGAGAGTAAAACACCAATTGGACTATGGCAGCATAATAGTTTGATCACCAAATTGTTGGGAGTATGGCATCTTTGAAAATTTAGGTGGCATTATTGAATAAAATGGAGAAAAAAATGGGCAAAAACAAGATGATGAAAATGTACACTCCGTCGAGGTTGTAGGGTAGCAACTTGCTGGTTCAGACCTTGTGGTATGCTATACTTCATATATGAGTGCAAAATGAATTGCACATCTTATGACCAAGGCCAGAGTTAAAGAAGGCCTTAATTCCTTAAACTATTTCTTGACTGTTGGGAAGAGGGATGGCAAAGGGGTTATGTATTTTAATGCATTTTCAATGTCCCAATGGTTTGAGTTGCTAAATTAATTTTATATATTTTATGCAAAATAGACTAACTTATATGTTATACATAATAATATATAATGTATTATATGTCTAAAAATGTATTATATACAGGTTGTGGCAGAAAAAATTACGCATTTTAAATCGTGCACAATTATCAATCACGGCGTCCAAGAGCACTAATGTTTGTTCCAATGCGTAGTCTAGTTCAAAGCATTGCTGTCTGCCCAGATAGTGTAACCTTGGCAGTCAGCATGGAGCGCTGGTCGAATGAACATTGTGAATTTGCTGTTGAAACATTTTTCAAGTGTGCTGATAGTGTTGTGACTACTCAGCGTATGTTTCAGTAACACTTTAATATCAGCAGAAATGGACAGGTGCCAACATGGAAGACTATCACGAAATGGCTCAAGGACTTCAGGACAACAGCATCTGCATCAACCAAGAAGCCACCTGGTAGGTGACGTACAGTTCGCACCCCGGACAATATTGCAACAATAAGAACTGCTTTAGAGCAAAGTCTAAGACACTTTGTTCGTTGGAAATTGCAAGCTCTTAACATATCGGACAGAAGTTTACACCGTATGTTGCATCTGGATATTAAGTTTCACCCTTAACAGATGTAAGTACTGCATGAATTATTGCCCGGGAATTTAGAGTCAATTCAAACTCTCTGTATGAAGATTCTGGAAATGATAAACAAATAAATCAATTTTCTCAACAATCTGATGATGAAGGATGAGGTACACTTTCATTTAAGTGGCTATGTCAACAAGCAAAACTTAAGGTACTTGGTGCCTGGAAATCCTCATTGCCTTTATACGAACGACAACTTCATATCCAAAAAGTTACTGTGTGGTGTGTATTGTCTTCTCTGGGTATTGTTGGTCCATATTTTTTTGAGAATGACACCAGTGGGATTGTCACAGTCACAGCAGAGCGATATGAGGCTATGCAACTGCACCACAAGAATATCAATATGGAGTCGTCGTGACTTCAACAGGACAGCACAACCACTCACACAGCAATCCATGACGACTTTACGAAAAATGTTTTCACACCACCTTGTTTCCTGGTTTGCTGATGTAAACTGGCCATTTTGTTTGCCTGATTTACCCGCCGTTATTTTTCTTCTGTGGGGATTTCTGAAATCCGGAAGTCTATGCAAACAGGCCAGCAAACATTCAGGAATTGAAAAACAACATTCACATCAAATTTGAGACAGTATCACAAGAAACTCTACATAAGGTTATGGCGAATGTGCATGTTCGTGCTAAGAATTGCATTGCCAACAATGGTGGTCACCTGAAGAACATAATTTACAAAAAAACGACTCATTTAAGGAATGGTATTTATTCATGTTCGAATCCCTGGATAAGTGCTGGCTGGATATTTGTATATTTGCCACCTCTTTATTGGGAGTTTCAGAGTTGTTATTATAACTAAAACGTAATATATTATAAGACATCCCATGGAATGTAGAAAATATTTGCAATTGCAATTTTCTGTGCTAACATGAAAGGGATAATAGGCCTAAAGCCAAAAATATGTTAGAATACATCTTTATATAAAATAACATTTTTCAACTGCGTCCTAATACCATTCCTGGATACAGGCATAGAGATACACTAGTGCGGTAGAATTAATAAGGTTGAATTGAGAGGGGATATACCTACATTATGTGGTGGAAAGGTGGGAAACAATTTAGGAATAAACATCCTCAAAACACTTGGCTGGAAGACTATATTTTGTATAGAATGTTTTTACTTTATTTTTACCTCTTTTGACAAACATCACGGATACCTAATCAGCTTTAAATACAACTTAAGTAAAGTGTTTTTAAAATAGCTTCAAATAAGCGTGCTAAACCAACTATTCACAGCGAAGGACTTATGTGCCATTTGCCATTTGGTACTGACTGTACTAGAACGCTCCTCTAATACCTTAGCCTTTCATACTCTAGAGCAAATGCAGCTCTTGGTCACTAGATGCAATGTTGTCTTTGTCGAGTAGTATGCCATCTGCTTTGCAATCATGTGTGAAGTGTAGCATACTGCAAGGGCTGACTCAGCGAGTTGCTACCTTACAACCTTGACCAAGTGTAAGGAAAAGAAGAATAGAAACAAAAATGGAAAAAAAACTGAGAATAGGAACAAAATGGAAAAAATTGCCTTAAAATATGATTTTAGAATGAGCCTGAGAACGGTACGATTCCTTAATATCCCTGTGGTTAGAGCATTGACATGATAATCCAAAAGTCCCATTATTTGATTCCTGTGTCTAGGTGTCATTTTTCAATTTAAAGTATATGGTATCTAGATGTGGCTATAACCGTAATTAACAAATATAAAGCTTTGTTATTTAATCCAAGGAAAAAGTGAGAGAATGGAGGAAGATAAAAAAGAGGAGGGAAAATGTTGTAGGTATGTAAAACAAAAGAAATGCTACCATTGTCCAGTTTGTATTTTACTCTCTTCTGCTGAAGAAGGCAACTAATGTAGGGCCTACCCTGAAAATTTCATAATTATGTGTTTTGTTGCGTTTTTAATTGTAAACTTTGAGGCTCTCTCTCAATTGTGTAGACCTTGGTCCTTCCATCCTCTTTTCAATGTTTAATTTAGTGTATTAGTTTTTAAGTTTTGTGCCGATATTGTTCAGAAAATTTGTATAAACACATGCTTTGTTATAAACATAAAGGACAGTGATGACCCTGTAAAATGGAAGCTGGGGCTTGAAAATGAGAGCTTGGGGCTGCTGACCAATAAGCCTAAGCTCGGCTCGAGTGTCATACCCATAGGTGACACGAGCGGCTGCCCAGGCTATCCCAAATTGTCCTCGGACATGCTGCTTGCGAGAGCCCGTGTTGACACTAGCACCACCGTCTACATGGAAACAAAGATTTCTGATCTACATAGGGCAGATCACACAGTGACACTTTTGAGTGCAAAGGGATCACAGTTTCTAAAGGAGGCTGATAGCCAAGAGGACTGCTGTGTTGCCAACAGGCCAACGTCTGGCAATCAAAAGCAGCACATAGACATCCAAACCACAAAGGACAGTAACCTCAACAACACTGTTGAATTATTCCTGCAATCTGTCATACGCACACGGGAGTCATACCTGTCCTTGCACCAGAACAATCCAGGTGTGTTCTCAAGGACCATCTTCACTGATGACCTCAACCAAGCACTGGATAAACTCACCGAGTTCCTTAAGCAGGTGTACAGGTATTTATCAGCATCCATTCTACAGAAACCAATTAACACACTGAAGAAAGATCAGTCAATGATTCAAGTTTTAGCACACACTGTATGAATACTGCCAGTAGTGACTTTATGCTCAGGGACTAGAATTCCAATACTGCTCTATATGCTCAGGGACTAGAATTCCAATACTGCCTATATGCTCAGGGACTAGAATTCCAATACTGCCTATATGCTCAGGGACTAGAGTTCCAATACTGCCTATATGCTCAGGGACTAGAATTCCAATACTGCCTATATGCTCAGGGACTAGAATTCCAATACTGATTATATGCTCAGGGAGTAGAATTCATTATTATTATTATTATTAGCACCGCATCTTAATACCTGTTCAGATTGTACGCACTTACGCTTAATGTGTAATGGTAGGGTGATTGTGAGATGAAATGAAGGACCTACAGTTTAACGTGGAATCCGAACCACGGAGGCCTGGCATTCCACACATTCACAAGTTGTGATTAATACAAGTCTTGTCAGAGGTGAAGGAAGGGTTTGGTAATCAGATAACTGTGCCGGAACCGGACTAGAATGCCAGTACTGGCAATATGCTCAGGGACTAGGAATAATATCAGACGTATTGGCTAGAAGCTAAACTAATATAACATAGCGAGTATAAGATCAAGTATTTGTGAAGTATCTATAATGCAGTTTAGGCTCTTTATCAACTTTCAGGTCACAGCCAAAACAGCGCCCAGTTTTTAGTCTCCAGGAAGATGAAGTGGTCCAGTCAATGTCTAGGAATCGCTTGGAGAAGTTCGGGCAAGAGATGTCTAACTGTCAGTCCACCATGACGAAGCAGCGAGAGGGTGTTACAAGGGCCTTTGAGCGGCATTTGGATTATAGAGCCTATGACATTGGGTATACACCCAAATAGGATTGATATCTAGCAAATTATTCCTTAAATTTAATATTCAATATCTAAAGAAAATCTTATTTGATTTAGAGATATCATTTTGCTATTTATATATTTTCTTAATAATTTTTTTTAACGTGAATGACAGTTGGAAATTTATTTCTTTCATAATTCTTTCACTTTTTTTAAATCTTATCTAAACACACACACACACTTGAGCTGAATAATATTTTTACAACAATTTTTCAAATGTATAACTCAAAAAGTAAGAAAAATGAATATGGGTGAAAAAAATTGTACACAACTAAATATAATTTTTGCAACAAACTCAACTAAAAATAACCTTGGATTGGAAAAAAAAGGTTTTCACACAGACTAATCTCACACCTAAACAAAATGAGTAGTCAATATTTAAACAAAATAAAGAGACATATCAATAACAATTTTATTGAATTACATACAATGAAATGAAAAGGAATCACATACAGTTTAAAATAAATATATTTGTGTGAACAATATGAATTAAAAAAAACCTTTTTCAATTATACAATATCAAAATTGAGATATTTATTGATAGTTAGTGTAATGTTTGTTTCAAAAACATGAACCAAAAAATAAATGCAATACAACTAAAATCATTTTATAGAAAAAAAAATTAAAATAGCTCATGAAACAGTTCAGACCTATGACAAATATCATTTTACATTTGGTTTGAAACTATAATTAACTAGTTAGCACAAGTTATTATTTACAGTCTAGGCTCTTTAGACACAAGCACTCAGTTATAAGATGAACCAAATTACAATATACACTTTAAAATTCTTTAAACAGAAACCTTACTTTTAGGTACATCATTTTACAGGTTAGTTTCTTTACTGTGTACCTTCTTCCTTTGTTAAAATAATCCTGAATGAATCTAAAATCTTGAATAGTAACAAAAGAATAGAATAAACTTTGATACAAAATAAATAAATCTAAGTGGCTCAGAAATAGACATAAATACTTAGCACCTTCTTACTACCCGTTCGGGTTACACACTTAGAAAAATACATAATGGCCTTTACCCTGCAGTTTTCTTCTGTCAAGATCAAAGGAGCCAACGTAACTCACTTTGCCACCACATACATTTAAACATGGCTAGTCACTTTAGCTGCACAGAAATAATTTCTTAAGATGGTTATGAATTTAAACTTCTAGAATATAAGGTTGGAAATGTTGTAAGCTGCATGAATAGTATTACTTGTAGCAAATTACCAAGACAATTAGGCTAAAGCCAATTAACTTGGCCCATCAAAGTGAAATAACTTGAGCAGAATAAGTACTTATCATTTGAGTAGATTCATTCAATTCCATTAAGTGTTAAGAAGGGTTTAGTTTTGTGATAAGTTGGAGTGGCACATTTTTGTCTTTCAGTTTTTATTTTAAGTTTGTCACTACAAGAACTATAAGCAAGCTCTTTATAATTCCAACTATAAAGTTACATTTGTTTTTTGAGAGATATTACATTTTTAGGTTTATAAGAATGAAAGGCAAACAGGAAAATATGTACAGCCTTATCGTCTTAAAACACTGTAAGTAAAGTTACTTTCACATATAGAAAATCTACCACAGTATAATTATTATTTTTTAAATCACACACAATCTTGTTTGGTAAATTTTTATGAAAAAACAAACAAGACAAGCTTTTATGAAAATACGAGACAAGTGAATTACTAGACAAAGAACTGATGATAGATGTAGTTGTAAAAACAAAAAAATGATTCTTCTCTTATACATTCAGATCTTTAAGAAGAACCTACAATTTTGGTTTACAAGGAAATTAAGTTTATGTTTATGTTATGTTATAGAAATTAAGAACTAATGACAACTCATTAATGGAAGTGCCAACTTTACAACCTAAAGCATAGTTCTCTTTAAAAATGGAATAAATTATCCAGGCTAGTTTAGCTTTCTTACCCAATAAATTATTTATTTTAATAATTTAAAGGGGGTTCTTGGAATATCAATTTTAAATTATCTAATATATTACTAGATCCACTAGTATTTAATTTTTTACTGAAAATGTATATTAGGCCTATTGTTATTAGAGGAAAAAAAAAGTCTTAACAATTAAATTAGAAGATTACTTTAAGTCCAAAGACAATGGGAAAGGCTTTTGTTAGTTTATCCCCTATATGACAATTACAACATATATATCTTCCATAAGATGTGCCTATCTCACACACACAAGCCCTTCTATACAACAAACAACATATTATGGCAACATTCATCTCTCAGTCTCCCACAAAAAAAAATTTTTTTTTAAGGGGGTGTTTTAATGAGCTTTGTTCTTTCACTCATTTGGTGCATCATGGGGTGGCAGGGAAAAGGCACAAAGCAGTACCCCGCACGGCCCCAGGGTGGAGGTGGATTGATCCCTCGACTAGCAAGACGTACTGCGTCAGGAGCTGGCGCCAAGCTTCTCCAGTCGACTGCAGAGTCGGGACTCCTCCTCAGCTGAGATGGACTTGAAACCAAATTTGGAATCTGCAGCAGGCTTGCACCTCAGAGCACACTCACCCTCCCAGCGAGCCTTGCCAGTCGCGTGGGACTGTAAACAACATGCAGGCAACAGGTCAAAAGAGAGCTCAAGATCAAAAGAGAATAAGAGTTTTATATATACCAGTAATGCTTGGAAGTACTCATGAATAAAGTGTCAAAGAACATAAGGGAGTAAATAATGAGCCCCCATAAGATTTACTTATGACTTAATGGTATGGGGTAGAAGGCAAAGTACAGGAACAGATGCAGGATTGAAAAGAGGAAGTGAAAGAGTATGGAATGATATTTAGCATGGTAGGGTATAAAATGATGGTAATGACAACAAAAAGAATAAGGCCTAATATGGCCAGAAAGTTGGATGGATCAAAGTTGAGAAAAGCACAGCCGTGTAAAATATGTTGGAACCGTGATTAAGGTGAAGGGTGGGAGAGGATCTAATAAGAATAGGGCAGCAGGGGTAGTTCTATAGGTATGCATGAGGCCTGCTTTGGAGAAGAAAAGTGCTGTAAGGGGCATACTTTGTATCCATAATCACATATGCAGCAGAAACACAGACATTTAATATAAGAGCCAAGAAAAATGGAGAATGATGATTGTGAGGAGCATGTCAGCTGTCACAAGGAGAAACAGGCGATACAGGAAACAGTAGAGGAAGCAAGGCGGAGATGGTGTGGTCATGTAATAAGGATGGAAAAGGAAAGAGAAAGTGTGCAATTATAGGAAAAATAATGGTGGAAGGAAAGAAGAATATGGAGGCATTTTACTTAACTGACCCAGCCACAGATTGTAAACAGTTGGTCATTATGATTTACCGGTAAAGTTAGTTAACAAAATGATGAGTAGTAAAATTTGTAGTAAACAAAAGTCTTAAACATGAAGATTGTGTAAATGAAAATGGTGTAAAATAGAAGCTTCCATATTTGGACAATTGTGTTTTCTAAAATTCAGTATATAAAATAAAACAAACAGAGAAAATTGAACAGTCTTTTTGTACTGAAAGGTAGCAAACAGCCCTATCAACAGGGATGCTGGGAAGGTGAGAAAAGATAAGTGTTATGTCTAGTGAACTAAGAGTCCCAGGTATGATTCTCGGCACGATTGAAAAATTTATCATGGTGACGTGTGGGTTCACCGTTTCACAATGATGAATTAACGGTCGGGGACTGGATGTTGTGCGTGTCCTAGTCTTAAGTTAGATTATAGGGCCTATGAAGCTACGACAGGCCTAGCAAGCCGGTAGTGGAAAATATATGGCTTGACTTAAATAACTATCGCACGCCACATGCTGGAAACAGAAATGGATACAAAGTAAGGGTGATGGCAACATATCTTGCTTGAATCTTTCTCAAATGTGTCCTGGAATGTGAACTTTTTCTCTTCATTAAAAAATGTTGTCATCTAATTTTGCTATATCAGATAGTCAATAAATGTTGATATCACCATGAGAAGAAAATTAAACTTGTGTTTCAACTAGAGCAATATTTTATTTATTTAAAAAAAAATTGTTTGCTATAGAAATAATGCAACAACATGGCCTTTTCTTGCGTCTCCTACACCCCACCCTGAGTGATTAAACTGTGGCCCTATCATATCCACCATAGTGAAACTAAGGAAGTTAAGCTTGTTAAGATTCATGTCTGACCTTATTGGTGTCAACACACTCTATTTGATAATTATGTCTAGGTTAACCAGTAAGAACACTATCTGTTACAAAGATTAAACCAAAATTCCTGGAGATTTTAACCAACAAATTGTTTCATATGTGTAATGTATTTTGTTTAAGTCACATTAATAACATGTTCCACTGGCAGTCCTCTACCATCAACTGGTTGTATAGTAACTGAACTCACCATGGTGAGGTCTCTCTTCCAAACAGAGTTACAGCGCCCATCACACAAAGGACAGGGTCGCTCCAGGGAATATCCCCCGCACTCTCTGCAGTCTAGAGACACATGTTCGTCGTGCCAGCTCACCCCACACCTACATGTATCACACAAACATTATGGTCAACACACCTGTAAGCCAGCACTGTTTCTAGACCATACATGAGCACCAACCAAGTGAGGAGAGAAACATCAATTTTAATTTGTTTAATTTAATAGGATATTCAAACAGTAATAAAAGTCACTGCAAGTTTAGGAAGATTATGCGGATTTTATCCAAAAATGTTCATACAAATAAAAAAGGGGTGCTTCAAAATTTATATTTCAAGCTTAACCTTTTCCAAATTTAAATTTCTTCATAATAATTATTTTACATGAACTTGACCTAAGATTGTAAAACTTGTTAAATGTCTCTAGATGAGGATCTGTCTAATCACTCCTTTTAAAGAGTATTTGTGTAATCACCAACAGGGGTGGACCATCTCTTGGTGGGATTGTTTGATTTGGGTCTCTGCAACTACTTTAAACCAAAAATAAAGCTATCCAGTAAATTCTAAATTATGGTTATTATTCAATTTTAATCAAACAATCCAGGGAGTGAGTCTGAGAATGCCCATAATACATCACTTGCGAAAATTTAAGATGACATTAAATGTAAAACGTTCCATTTGTTGTTTCTTGGTGGTGTTTATAAACAATTTCTTAATCCAAATGCATTTGGTTAGAGAAAGTTGTCACTAGCTTTGTAATCTACAGAAATAGCAATAAGATAATCATTTTACAAGATTAAGCATATCAAAAATAATTTCCCAGCTATTGTATAGCAATTCATAAGTATTTTTGCTTGTGTTAGTATTAAGTAGAACTTGTTAAGGGTTGTCATATTTGTAGTCCCAGTCCACTTTAAACATGTCAGTCCATCCCTGGTCCCCAAAGTGTAAACAAAAATTTCAGTCTTATCATGGGGAGCAAGTGTACCTACGTGAAGCAGGAGTTGAGCTGCAGCCTCAGTTCCTCAATGGACAGCACGGCATCTGACGAGTTGAAGTAGTGATGCAATTCTTCCAGAGAACTACCCAGGCTCCCTATACTGGAGCTGCGGCGAGAGAGACTGTTGTGCATCTCGGGGGGGTGGACCCGTGTCATAGACATTGGGGCAGTTGCTGTGGACAACAACTTTATTTGAAATCCCAATTTTACACATGTTAGTAGCCAACACAAACATTGGGACAGTAACATATCAATCAACGAATGAGATTTGTCTACTCACTCCTGAACCCATACAACCCTTAGTTTGTAATTAAGAGAGAGCCCCGTAAGTTGCCTAAGCACATTTTGAATTATTTTTTACCATTTTATTTTGTTTTGTTGGGAATCTATTAATTGTACTTTCTTGTAACAAATTTTTGTTCTAGAATACCTGTTTTGAAACTTTCCCTAACAATGTGATTGTTATGAAAACACTATATTTATGAAGGTGGAACGGTTTCTACAACAAATTAGACTGTTAAAGATAATAAAAAACTTTCCATTGTTTCTATGATAGAGAGCTAACTAAGGTAAATAAATTAGTGAACATAGATGCACCTCTAAATAACTCAATGACAGCAACTAGAAAAAAAAAAGCCACCTGGCTTCTTTGGTGCTGACTGACAGCTCACAGCTGACTTCTGACAGTCAAAATTTAGGTATATACCTACATTTTGGCTGTCAGAAGTGACAGCGGCTAAACACATGTTTTTGCAGATCATATGGTTCGGCGTAGGGATAAATAATTTGGTCTGGTAACTTTTCAAAGCCGTCAGCTGTGAGCTGTCAGTCAGCACCAAAGAAGTCGTAGGGCTACTGTATAGTGTTACAATAGTTTTAAAGGTCGTAGCTTGTATTTAATTTTAAAATAGGTAGTTTATTAATATTTGACTTGTGGGATGTAACATAAAATTTGTTTCAACCCATACCTTGATAAGTTTATTTTAGGTATAAGTAAGTGTAATCCCAATATGAGTCCATTAATTTACATAGGACCATCGCCACCCCAAACCCACCTTTCCACGCCCATCTAGCCCTGCTATTTATAGGCGTTGTCAAGTGTAGTTTTGTTTTTATTTAGTTTTTACTTTATTACTCACGTCGTACAAACATTCATATAATCTTTTAACCTTGGGTTTTGATCGGTGGTGCTTTACTTTCCAAGTGTACTGAAAAGTGATTTTTCATTAATTGTTTATCAGACCACGCAAATAGTGGTTCTCTCTTAATTCTATGTTCCTCATCCTTACCCTATGAGCGTAAATAAAATGCATAAGCCTGGTCGTGTAGTAAGAAGTGATTAAAAAATATTATATACGTATTCAAAATGTGTTGATATTAAAACACTGATAAGACTGACCCTTGAGTCGGGAGGCTGAGGTTCGATGGAAAATTTCTTCAAACACTAATCATGATCCATTTGGTTAGTATTTATTTTTGTTTTGTTTAATAGCAGCCCAAGTTTTTCAATTATCGAAAAAAGTTTTGTTGACAAGTCTTATTTCCATGCCATGGCTTGTAAAGGGAGGGGGGG